>JAQGAW010000021.1:0-59181 GCA_034698025.1 Phthiracarus crinitus
TTTTAAAATTTATAAATGCTATTTTAAGTGCTATTTTGGTCATTTATTAATGCTATTTATAGCGCTATTTTTATATGACAAATGCTATTATTTTGATTCTCTAATTATAACTTTCTTTAATAAAAATTTGATATATCGCGAGTAAGCCGAGATTTAAATGATTTCATTATACTCGCGATCGCGAGTAAGAGTATATATTTTTGTTTGAAAAATTTCCTTACTCGCGATCGCGAGTATGGCGCGATAATACGTTAAATATATAACCGATTTAACCGATTGTTGAAAAATCTTTACAATGACTTCTGTAAAAATTGATGATAAAATATACCATTTTTACCTGACTTTGCAAATGCAAATACAGTATATAGATTTGACATTGTCCGTCCGTCTGTCTGTCTGTCACACCCTTTATATTTATTAAGGGAAACTTTCTTTATACTTTTTAAGAGATTTTAACGATTATTAATATTTATTTTATTTTCAAACTTATATGTAACAAAACGTTAAATTATATTTTCTAACGCTTTAATAATTTATAAAATTACGTGTAATATTTTGTTATAAATTTTTGAAAAATTATATGAACAAAAAACTAAAGATTTTCGGTTCGGGTCGAGTCAGATACAGCCATGTCGAGTTCGGGTCAGGTTCAGAAGTCTATCGATTTACAAGTCTTTTATGAAGCAAAAGAGCAATAAAAAGTGCTTTAATTTTAGCAATCATTGAATGAGTTTAATAAAAATTTTGAATAAAAAAAATTAGTTTGGGTTTTAAAATAATTGAATTTTATCTTTTAAGAAATTAAAGATCAAAATAGCATAAAAAATATATCTAAAGTTTCATATCGTAGATTTGCAAATAAAATAAACATAGTAAATGAATAGTAAATGAATCAATTAATATTAGTGCAAAAAATCGAATAAGAATTTAATAATGAATTTATACATGATATACGATAATAAAATAATTGTTATAAAAAGCTATTATTTAAAAATCGCACATATATTTGATAATAATTTTGCATTAAAGTTAAAACACTTAATCAAATTCAGTCCAATTTACATCCATTTCATTGCATAAATTACGAGCAATCTTTTGTAAACCTTTTTCCTCAGTTAATCTAATTCTTAACTGTTGTGGCGTACATTTATGAGGACTTTTTAGCGTAACATAAAGTTTGTCCGCCTGTTGTGGTGACATAGGACCAGCTAAACCTTTAATTCTGTTATCTTCGAGCTTCGTATCCACAGGTTTGCCCACTTTAATCGATAAATCGTTGTCAAGCATTAGTGGCACGTAAATTCGAGATTCAAATAAATTGTTGATTTTCTCTTTGATATGATTGTCACCTTTACGTTGACAGATAACATCTCTTGCTTTTTGTTCCATTTTATTCAATATATTGGTATCACAGTTAGAATAACTTAATAGTACTTTCACTGTTTGTTCGTTACCAAACTTGCAGGCAAAGTGTAAAGGAGTTTCATTTAACTAAAATTAATATAACACTAATAATTTATAGCTTGTATGGTTGAGTTTTTTTAATAAATACATATTTTGTTAATGTCTACTTAAAAATTCTAACGTAAGATTTTTCCATTAATATCAATTAATATCAATAAAATATCAATTATTTTAAATAAATGCTTAAAGTTTCGATTTATGCAATTTTAAAAGAAAATGATGAAAATTCAATTATACATATATAAACATAATTAACTTACAGTATATGTATATATATATATATATATTATATAATTGCCAAAAGATTTTCAATAGTTTAGCAATAAATAAAAGGGTACTGTCCTATTTAGCTGCTCCTATCGAACGTTACACCTATCGATTCCTTGTTTTTGATTATAACCAAAATAAAAATACGCATAAATAATGAACAAACAATAAGTTATACACTCATTCTTATCTTAGGCTATATTTTGGCGCTAAATAAGATTTTAATATAACAACTTATTGACATTTTGGCATAATTTGCCACAAATACATTTTTTGGAATATGTTTATTAGCTGCCATAGTAATACATACATCAGTACAATCGATAGTTATAAAGTTCGATGGGAGCAGCTAAATAGGACAGTACCAATAAAAGTATTGTAATTTACCATAAATTTACATTAATTAGGAATAAGTCTAAATTTTAGATTATAAGGGTTATCTGAATTATTACTTAAACAAAATTATTTAAGTAACTACAGTACTACGGTATTCACGGTATAAATTAATTGATACTAACTTATAACTTACTCCTTTGTCGGGTGTATTTAAATAGTTGTCCAACAAGTAATTAATACGACTATCGGTGATATCGGATTCGTCCTTAGGATACAGTAATTGCATAAATTTCAAGTCCGAAACGGTATCGAGAATTAATTTGATGATCTCGTGATTTGAGAGTTTAGCTGCGATGTGAGATGCGTTATAACGCGGTCCTTCCATAAGTATGACTGCTGTGTCCGAAACCGATACTAAATATCGAGGATTCGACCAAATTATTTGCTTAACTCGTTCAATGTCTGCGTTTTCGATAGTTTTCCGCAATACAGCCAAATCTCTGACATGCGGTGAACTAAAAGCGCACAATTGTTTCTCGATATCAACCAAAGCTGCTTTGGTTTCCTCAAAATCGGTTCTATTTTCCACAAAATCGATCGCATCTTCTTTAGTATTAAATAACTTAAATCGCGATCCCTTATACTTCTTAACGATACTTAATACTTCCGTTACATCGGTTAATACGAGATCATTAACTTTTTGGGCAAATAATGCGAACAAAGTAATGGTTATATAATTAATTATACGTTATATTTGTATTGACTTACGATTTAATAGATTTGTTTGTTTGCATTCATCGCTTATTGATATCCCATAATAATGAGTATTATTTTCGTTTATTGATGTCGTCATATCAAAGCAATTAATTAAATATGATAACTATATTTAACAATATTATTGTCGTTATTAAATGGTTAGACAAATACGCCGCCAAACGATAGCATTCAAAACGTAAATATAGTCATGAAACTTGAAATAAAGCCCGCCTTTGGCGGACATATTAATAGAATTAAAGTTATAGATTTGATTATAATTGTAAAAAATTATAATTTTATTTTTACAACGATAGTGATAACTTTACAGTGAACTTATTTAGAGTGAGTGTTTGTTTCACACTATCAAGCATTATAACACACATTTGTTTTCCGGGAAATTCCTGATTTTCACTTATAACTTTACCCAGAGGGGAGTGCTTGCCTAGGGTTGACCCCCACCCAAAATTTGGAAAAATTTTAGGACGAGAAAAATTTGAAAATTTTGAAAAGTTTTTTGACAAATTAAAAAAATTGTCCATCAAAACCGATGAGTTTTTGTGACCCCTTTAAATTTTAGCTAAAATTCCCAAAATTTATCGTTTAAATCCGTCGAGGTTTGCGAGGGGGCGTGGTTTAGGCTTTTGCCGAGAAAAAAATTTATTTTAAAAAATGTTTGGAAAATTTTTTTGGTCCCTAAGACCCAAAAAAAATTGTCGTTGAAATCCGATGAGTTTTGATCCCCCCCTAAAAATTGAGATTTTCTGGATCTGACCCCCCCCCCAGAGCTTTCGATTCTGGGTAATTATGCTTATAACTCATGAAAATAAATGTTAATCATTGAAATTTTTTATTTAAAAGCCGTTTTTTGAACCAATTCTTTTAAAATATAACCCTATTTTTTATTTGTATCCTATTTTTAGCCATTAATTGCTGATTTTTATTTTTTCCACGATTTCTAGCCAAATCCCTTAATAACTATAAAGATTAAATAACCTTAATAAATATACCGTACACAAAAAACTGACAGACATGTTAAATCCAATAGCTTTTTTTTTTATAAAGTGAGCAAAAAATTTATTTTCCTTAATAATCCTGATTTTTCACAATTTTCCTTTTTTGAATTTACTCGATTTTAGTCATGAATCCGTTGGCTCTATATATTACACTCTTGAAGCTTATACTAGAGCTGAGATTTTAGGCTCAGCCTATGCCTATGCAGTAGGCTCTAGGCTGATAGGTTAGAGCTAGAGATAGGCTACAGCTACAATATATTAGATAGGCTTAGGCTTAGGCTTCAGCCTATGAAAAAATGTAGGCTGAGCCTAAGCCTAAGATTAGGCCGCCTAAATTGTTCATCTCTAGTTTACACGTTGCAATGAGCTAATTTTTGTTTGCTCTGTGGAACGTAGTTTTTAAATTAAAAATAAAATTTTCTATAAGTAATAATTACACCATAAAGCCTAGAGGTTAGGCAGTCTAAATTAAGTTTATGCTGTTGGTTTAGGCTCCTGAAAAAATTATAGGCTGTAGGCTTGAGCCTAAGACTACGAAAAAATCTAGGCCGCCTAAATTGCTCATCTCTAGCTTATTCACACTTCAGGCTATACGAAAGCGTAAGCATAATGTACTTGTTCACGCTATAAGCAAAGTAACCCTTTTATAACCCTTTTGCTCAATGCTTGCTTTTGTAGCACAAGTAAACAGTACGCTTTTCTCAACGGTGGAAACGGGCATAGCATAGCACAGCACAGCACAGCACAGCACAGCACAGCACGGGGCAGTTTACCATTTTCGTTACACTCTGATCCTAAATATAAAACAATGAATATTGCAATGCCATCACTTGTTAAGTATAATACACACGAAATTCGATACGCATTTTGAAGTATATTTGTTTTGTTGAATTATAGATAGCGGTAGTAACATATTATGAATTATGCTCGTGTTTACGTGAGAGCATCGTTACTATCATTAATCCAGAGTTTATTGTTGCCAGTATTTTCAATATGTATAATTGATTTGTTACGTAAATGTTAAGCGCTTACTCGTAGCGCAATATGTGGACACTAATACTCTGAGTAAACAACAGTTACTATGAAAGCGTAATCGATAGTTGACTGTGAATGCGTTTCCATTTTGTTGTTGGAATAGCTGTTGAATATATTTGTTATTATTGCGAATTTGGTTCGCAATCGCTATTTATATCGAATTTCGGTTTTGTCTCAACATTTTGGGACAAAATATCAATAATTGTGAGATTAGTGCAGTAATAAACGGCACAAATCTCTCAAATTGTTTCTATTGTTTCAATTTTTCATTCAAATCACTAAAACAAATAATTGGCTAATAATTCACATATAATACTGATATTCAAATTAATAGATAATGGAATCGATAGTTATATTTAATTGATAGCAATGTTCGTTCAATTCATTCAATTATTTGCCAAATTTGGCGGCTATTTTGCCAAAAACTTCAATATTAATCTTAATTCATTTGAGTCATTATCGTTGTCGGTATCGTTAAAGTATGGACAGAATTGCGTGCAATTCTCAGTCACCGATAAACGTAAACAAACCTCATTTATCGTCAATCAATGATAACAAGTATAAGCAAGAGTTGACGCAAAATGGGAGACAATATTCGAACAGAAGAGACAACAATAACTATGGGAATCGAAGACGAGATGGGAATCGCAATAAATCTGTTAATAACAATATTGGCAATGAGTTTGGAACTGAACCCAATGGCAGACGTTTGCGGGTGAGAACAGCTGCTGGTAATGTTGTCAATGATAACGAATGGCAGTCGCATTCTTCCGAAAACCGTTCAAAGAAACACAATTTAAATCATTTGCTTAACTTCTCGTATCCGTCACGTGAACACGATTTGCGCGATTATCATCGAAACAGCGGAAAATTGAGTCAAAGAGCGGTTAAATACAATAAGGAACACTTTCTTCAAGCGATTTGTCAATTTGTTGTTCGAAAAGGATTCGATTATTCGGTTCACTTGAATGATTGCGACACACCTGTCGATTGGAGTGTTGTCGAACAAGTGAGGTATAACAGCGCTGTCGACCAAACCGTATGTCCGATATGTCTTCATTGCCCAATCGCTGCAAAGATAACGCGTTGCGGTCACATATATTGCTGGTCTTGTATTTTGCATTATTTATCTCTAAGCGATCATAAATGGCGCAAATGTCCCATTTGTTTCGACGCCATTCGAAGCGATGACTTGAGAAGCGTTTCCTGCATTTCGATAAATGAGTTTCAAGTCGCGCATCAAATAACTATGTGTTTAATGAAACGTAAAAAGGGTTCTAATATAGTAAATCCAATCGATTATAAATCGGAGCGAACAACCAATTCGACAAACAATGAAAGCCAATTCGAATCGATAAATGGCGATGAGTTTGTTATCCCTTATCAAAAAATCCTTATCGCATCTCCAGAGCAAGTCTTAAATTTAATCGTTTCTCGAGAGCGCCAACAATTAATGAAACAAATGATTGAAGATAAAGATACGCCAGAAGTTTGCTTCATTGAAACTGCATTGAAACTGTTGGACGAAAGGCAATCGATGTTAGACGTTAAAAGCAGTGCACAACAGGATAACGTAATTGACGATAATTCTGCCAATACTAGCAATAATACCAGCGCTAATAAAGATGATTATTACTATTTTTATCAATCACAAGATGGACAGCATATTTATATGCATAATTTAAACGTACGAATGTTAGCACAACAGTATGGCGACCTTAAACTATGTCCGCGTAAGATATCGGCCAAAATAATCGAAATGGAATGTTCATCAATGAGTTTGGATCTGCGAAAGCGATATCGATATATGCAACACTTGCCACTGACGTGCGAATTTAGAATTGCGGAACTATTGTTTGATTCAACTCATTTAACTAAAGAGATATTGAATGAGTTTAGCGAAGATGTAAGCCGTAGAGAGAATATGCGTATCAAACGCGAGAGAGACGAGAGGAAACGCGATCATCACATTCAGATCGAACAAAATAAACGTTTATACGGGTTATATCCTCTTCCGAAATATCAATTGAATAATTATCAACAGTTTCCTCTTTACGAAGATAGTAATGATAATGATTGTCCATCTTTATCGTCAACAACTGATCTTCCATTACTTGATAGCGCTTCGGTCTGTTCGGAAAGCAGTCCAACCACTGATAAAGACGACGTTTCATTCGCCGCTATGCTTAGACAAGGAAAGGCTAAAATTCAGAAAAATGTGGCTGAAGTTAAAAGCGTTACAAATACCATAAACACTATCAATGATCAAAATGATAATAACGAATATCATGTCCCAGAATATCACTATTCTTTGGGCGATGCTTTAGAGGCAGCGTTGAAAATGAAGTCAAATGACGATCAAACGCAGCAAAACAGTAAACGAAAATCGAAGAAGAAAAATAAGAATAAAATAGTAATAAAGATTTAATTGTATTACAAGATTTCAGTGAATATCGGATAGAATTGAATGTTTGTTGAAACTTATTTTTTATTTTATTATAACGAGAATCTAATATTGTCTTGTTTATTATTTCTAATTTTAAAACAGAATTTATTGCATCTTAAGTAGCATTGATCCTAATAATAAATCAAATAATTATAATATATTACTAGATTAAGATAACTTTTATACTGCCTTTAGCTATCTTTAAATTCGATTGTATTTAACTTAATAGATACTGTATCTAAATGTTGAAATACGTGTAAACAAATAATACATTACTTGAAAAGAGCCAAAACTTACGAATTGTCTCTCGAAACATAAGTTTCCGAATTTTTACAAAATACAAAAAATATTAAGGGATTTAACTCTTTTCAAATTATTTACTATTAAAATGAATTCTAAATGTAATGTTATTATAGTAAAAAATAAGCGGCAGTAATATAAGCTAATTTGAAGATTCTATTACTGATAGTGGTTTTATTGCAATTTAATTTTGATGTTATCATTTGATATGATGATCTTCCTTACCAAATAATTTATGTGATGAAAATTCTATTTATGAATAAATATGTAAACAATATTTTATATATTACTTAATAATATTGACTAATTAATTCTTACTATTAATATAATATAAAAAACTGCTAAATAAGACGCGATTCCAATCGTTACAAACAGATCGAAAATTGCTGGCTTAACGCTGAAATCAAACATTTCAATTGAAATTAATTCATTTAAAATACTGTAAGATATAAAGTTTTACTTAAACACATTAAGAACTGCCTCTAAAGGTTCGTAAAATACGACTTCAGGTTCTTTTGGGTCGAGTTTGGTGTGATATAACTGTACATCAGACACATAACGACGCATTATTCGCTCTAATGTTAAGAGAAGTGGTGGCGTTTCGTATTGATTAGACGCTCTTTTTTGTTGCGAAGTCAATAGCATTTGTTGAGCTCGCGATTCGTTACTTATATGCGACAGCAATGATTTAATATAAGGCTTTGATATCTTTAATTCAGATGTAAACAAACTTAGTTGTAAGTTATCGTAGAGTTGTCGTGCCGTCGCTTCAGAAATTAACTTTATATTACGATATAATGGTTCTATAAGGCTATCACTATAAATATCAGTAATTGTTTTTCGAAATAATGATTTTGGAGTTTTCATTGATGACAAAGTGAATGACGGAAGTCTACGAATACTAAACCTTTCGTGTTCCCACGCAAGCGTTTCGTCCGCTAAATTGATTTTTTTATGGATTAACGAAACGTTAACTGAATTTTCCAATTCGTTTAACGCGATTTGAGTTAAGTCATTAATAAACAAAGCGGCAGCACTTCCTTCTTTTGGTGGCTTCGAAACATGCATATATAGAGCGGAATTATTTTCACTGTCAGCCAATGAATCGAGGCATACGGTTAACAGTGATTCCGATAGAACGCTACTTTCAGTGTTATCCAAGTGCTCTTCGATCCATTTTTTAGAACCAATATAATTAAATTTTCCGCCACCAGATAATAAGAATAACAAATTGACTTTCGGTTGAGCTTTAGGGTTAGCGTATAGTTTCGAAAATAAGCGAATTAGTTCTAATAGAGCTACTATACCACTGCCATTTGAATCTGCGCCAAATGATAAACCCTATCATATTTGTAAATATTAATTAATAATTTTAATTCATACGCTTATCTAATGTTTTCAGTATAAAACTTACTTTACTTTCAATCAACAAAAATTTTAAATTTTTAACTCGTTTAAAAAGAAAATGAATCTAATGATTTGTTGAGATATAAGATATACAGTAGAAATTGACAGCAATTTAGGTGTCGGAAGTATAAAGTATATAATGTTTGGAATACTTACAGGTACTATACTATAAGCATCGTAATGAGCCACAAATGCAATTGTGGGCATTTGATCTTCAACTCCAGAACCAGTTAATGTGGCCTTAAATAAATTTATTTTATTACGAAAAATTTCAAAACAGAATACTGTAAATGATATTATTAAGAAACATCAAACAATGACATTTATACAGTTGATCAGCTAAAATGCGAATTTAAATTAAAACAAAAGCATCCAAATTCAAGAAATAGAATAATAAATTAAAATCAAACACAAATACAGAATGATTAAAGTCCACTGCGAAAATACTGACAGATATCATAGAAATGATGAAAATCACATCTCTAATTCTCGTTGAGAAATTGAGCTAAAAATTAATCTAAGATAAAGAATTAAACCAGAAATCGTCAAATTTTCAGAATATGACACAGAGCTACTAACGAGAACAAGTTTTAAGGTATATATGAGAAAATTAATGTTTATCAAACTGCTAAAGCATATAACTTATATTGTATGTGGATTTAGATTTTCTCCGTCAATCTGTAAGCTAAAGCTATGCTTTTAATGTTTGTTTTATAAGCTTATTTTCAAAGGGATTTTTATTGATTTTATATGTCAATAAATGAATTTATCACGAATGGAGGCTTAATTATTACCGCATCGATTTGAGCCATAAACAGAGCCCAAATATTTGTCGAGTACCTTCGGATGAGTCGAGATTTCGTGTACACGTTTTCTAGTCTATTAAGAATTTCTTAAAAATAGTGTTTTATACTCAAGCAATTTCATCAATTTAGCAATAATTTTAAAAATTCAGTATTTCTTACTTTAGATAAAGGGTTTACCACAAACAAAAGCTGCCCTTTAATAATATTTACTTTGATAGAAAATTATCTTAATTTATTTTTGTAAAATATTTCATATTATCTCAAGGTTTAAAAGAATTACTAAACTCAATAATATGCGAATAAAATAAATTTACGGTATATTGCAATTTCTATGATACAGTTTTAATTTATTATTAATTAAGGCATAATTCAAATTTATTGCTGAGAATCAGTAATGCAAGAATACCTAACAATAATTATTTAACGAAACAAGAACAATCATAACAATCACGTTTGTACGGTATATTATTATCAGCATCGGATAATATGCACGAAAACTCATTGTATGCTCTATTACGCCGACCCAAGCCCGTTACATTTAATCCCGATAAAGCCCGAGAAGTTATGTAGGAGGCCCGCCAAAGCCCGAAAAATCGGGAGCCCAGTAAAAACTCTAGTAAATATGTGGTGTGATTTGCACTGTTTATAAATAATTATAACTAATTTTTGCACTGTTTTGAATTTTGAATATTCAAGTACAAAAAAAATTGAAAATTTTTTGGTCAAACAAATGATATTATGTTATCTCCTTTAAATTTTTGTCAAAATTTTTCAAAAATCGTTTAAATTCTTAGTTTTGTGATGGTCGAAGTTTAGTTTAAACCAGGGTGTCCCAAGAGGGGGGGTCTGGGGTGGGTATACCCCCTACCCAAAATTTTGGAAGTTCAAGGACGCAAAATATTGATAATTTCTATAAGTTTTTAGTGAAAAAATTGTCGTTTAAATCCGATGAGTTTACCCCCTCCCCCCAAGAATTTTGAAAAATCCGAAAGGAGACCCACCTAGACAATCCGACCATGGGACACCCTGCTTTACACTGCTCACAATAAATTAAATTTAACATAATAAGCAGTGATGGACAACGCTCGAGCGGATAGCGCTTGGAGCTGAGCGTGAGGTTTGGATTTTTACCGAGCGCTGAGCGTCCACTTGTGAGCCTTCCGAGCGTCAGTTTTAAATATTTTTAGAAAAAAATTTAAATAATTTGATTTAAAAATTTTATCACCGTATAGATAGCACGAACATAGTTGAGTAAAATCATTCTAAGGTCTATAAAAATTAACTTTAGAATTATGAATATACTATATATTGAAAGGCTTTAAAATTATTGACCCTATAGTGCTATATAGTGAAGCCTAATGCTTCTAAGCATAGCGATGCCAGACATCCGCATAAAGGATATACTATTTAGAGCGCATATGTTAAATAGCGTAGACTATGCTATAACTGTGTCATCCACTTAGAAAAGTTATAAGTAGGACAAACTCTTAGACCGCTGCCTCGTACTCACGATCTCATCGATCGAGAGAGGCTTTATTCTGTGCTCTTTCACTAAATTTGAGTGCCGTGTGCACAACAATACTGCAGTAGGGATGTACTTACTGTAGATTCTCGGTAACCGCCTTTCACTTATTTAAGTCTAAACACAGTAAAATATCTTTCAGTTAAACAACATCTTAACTCATTGTTTAGTCATTTAAACTAAACTCTTAGTACTCTATTCTATTACTCTATTCTAAACTAATCTTAAGATCTCATTATAATCTTCACTGTATCGTAAACTTATCTTAACTTTTAATAAATATCATTATTCAACTTAAAGTTTCAGTGATTTCTAAAATAATTAAGTAAAGTGAAAGCTTAATTGGATTCGAATTAACTTGACGACCGTAAGTCAGGTCGTCTGGCGCCCGAAACAGTTTTAGAAACTATTAAAAATCGTTAAAACTAAATCAGCCTTACAATATGTTGTAATTACTGTATTACTAATTATATTTAGAATTTAATAATTAAATTCGTTGGCGTAATAAATCAGTTCATAATATGTCATTTATAATTTTTCATATTTTTATTTTGAGTCAAGAAACGGATCCTTTTTTCCATTTCGTTATCTGATATGAATTAATTATTAAAAGATTGTTTTTCGGTGTGTTATACAAAAAGTAAAAACGAAACTAAAATGTTAGAAATTAAACTAATGATGTGTAATCCAAATTATATGAAGTGATGGATGTACTCTATATTTTGCCTCAAGTATGTATTTTCATTTAAGCTTTCAAAAGTTATTTACTGTGCTTTTTTTATATACACCAATGTGTAGGCGAGTGTTTTACTCTAATGTGGCCATAGATAATCTAACTGTATGTTCTAACGCACGTACACACACATTCTCTCTCCCTTTCTCTCGTTCTCTCACTTTCTCGCTCATGCCTACTCTATCCGCTTTTCTATCTCTCTATCCGTCTATCTATCTGTTAACTGTATGAATAATAATTACAGAATAAATACAAACAGTCTTAACTTTTATGAGGTACTCTTTTGAAGTTTCTTAACACAAACACTGAATCCTAACTTTTAATAAATTCTAATGCTATTAAAAGCTTTGCAAGTATTGACACTAATGTTATAGAGTTATACTTTATTTTAAGGCACAGTTGTCTTGTGACATAAAATTTTTTTCCTGTAAACTACCAGTACTTATACAGGAGTTGAGAAAAAAACAGAAAAACAAGAGAAATCAAATTGTTATGCTTAGTTCGTATCTGCAACATAAACAGTAATTACTTTTAAATTTTCTGTCCAAATGATATTTGAATTAAAAAACTCATTTCGCGTAACAAGAACTCGCTTTATGCGGAACGACTGAAAAATTTTCATATACCCAAACAAATTAAATCAAATTAAGCGATACGGGAATGTACTGCGCGTCTGTTTTTATTTATTTATAAATTTTTTCTCGTTTTTTGGAAGAAAATAAGCAAAAAAAATAATTCTTTTAAAAGTTTATTTATAACATTACAAGCAAAAATCAGCGCATTTTCATTAATTTATAAGCATTATTGACATTTATAACAGTAAATCGTTCGCACATGTCTCACATATATTTTTTATGTTTTTAAATACTTGGAAAGAGTGTGTGAATACAAGAGTGTGTGGCTTATGCCTGGCATCCATTCATGCGTTAAAAGAAGCAAACATAAGCAAAGAAGAGAAATGAAAGAAAGAATTAAGATTTTGAGACAAAGAAAAAATGCGAGAGTGACTGACAGAAGTGTGTGATTACGCAAATGGCATCCATTCATGCGTTAAAAGAAGCAAATATAAGCAAAGAAGAGAAAGTGAATGTAAGAAATAAGATTTTGAGACAAAGAAAAACTGCGAGAGTGACTGACAGATTCTCTGTTGTATAGCAGCTGCTGAAAACAATACTGAACTCTAAGAGAAAACGTATCGTTTCCTCCTTCAATCTAAATGATAGGAACATTGCCAAAAATTGCTGTGCGAACGACGCAATGAACTACAGTTCGCTGTTTAGCTGTATATCTGTATACTAGATTGGTATTGTAGTTGTACTGTACTGTCACTGTATAGCTGTTTGGCTTACGTTTATGTACCAAAACTATTTTCTATATATCAAACAATTTGTGATCTTTTATACTATTTAATTGGATAATGGATTTTTGCTTAATGGTAACAAATACAATGGATTTAGCTTTTTGTGCCTTTTTTACGGATGCGAATCTAATTTTATTGATGATACACTCTTATCGCACTAATCTAAAACAAAACATATACAGTAAATACAATCATAGAGGAAATAGCAATAGCATTACAAATCATCTTTGAGTAAATTACTGAATTTACTCATACTATAGAGTTTTAGATAATAAAGTTTTTCGTTTTCAAGTTTTTAATTCAAAATTCAGTTTAAAATAGAAATTTAGTAAGAAAGTAATTTAATATCATTCAAATATTTTAATCGTATTCCAAATATTTTAATAATATTTCAAAAGTTGTAATTTTATTGACAAATTTGCTTAAGAGAATGTTTTATACAAAAATTTTCAATTAATCGAATACGTTATAAGCTTATATTTTCCTGATAAATAAAAATAATTACTTGTGATATATGTCTAAAATATGAATAGGAGTTTGCTTCCGCTTTTGCTATTGAATTTGGAATACAATAATTCATATTTTATTTTGAAATAAAAAGTTTAAATCGAAAACTTAAGAAATTGTTATATTGTCTGAAACCTAGATTTGCTCGAATCGGTTACACAAAACAATTATTTATTTTAAAAAGTTATCTGATTTCATCAGTTAAAGAGAAATAACGTTCGCATTGAGTTCAGTTTCAAATAGAATTAAATAATCTTAAAAACGAAAAAGGAATTTGTTTTGTTTGTTGTAAGAGACATACAATTCAGTTTAAACATTTTTTGTTATGTACGGTACATGAATCCAACCAAAATCGATGGAAATCTCAGAGGAAAGCGCATGTACGTACAGTTCCGTACAGTTACAGTTACAGTATGAACACTGATAGGCGCATATGTGACAGTGCATGACAGTGTACGACAGTGTACGCTGTATTAACATTTCGATGCTTTGATGATTGCGAGCGCGAGTGTGAGCGTGATTGTGCAGTGAGTGTATGACGCATGCGTATTATTTGATCTCTCACTCGTTTGGGTATGTGTTGTGCTGTGAGATCGTAATAGACATTACAGATCAGTGCAATCAATGCCATCAATGCTACAACAGATCGGTAGTCATCATATGTCTGACTGTGCGCTTAATGGTCTCAATGGACTCAACGGATCACATACAGCAGCGGCACAAACAGCACAGAGTTGGCCATTCCTACCGCCAGCTGATCCGTTTGGAGTGAAATTACAGCATTATTCCGATTATCTGGTTATGACAGCGCTTCCACCAAATGACCATTTATCGCATCACATGTCATCGACAACGAGTACGTCGGGTTTGGCTCAAAAAGATACCACATTTACGAAGATATTCGTTGGCGGTCTTCCCTATCACACCACTGATAAGTCTTTGCGACAGTTCTTCGAAACGTTTGGAGAGATTGAGGAAGCGGTGGTTATCACTGACAGACAAACTGGCAAATCCAGAGGATATGGCTTTGTAAGTCTATATCTGTTATCTTCTATTTGTTATTACTCTATCATTGATTCACATCTGTCTGTGAATTCAATACTGAATACTGAATCGTGAATTGCAAACTGATTTGTGTTTTCTTTTCGTAATTATCTGCAAATATAACGCATATATGTTTAATAGTTTAGTCTAATAACTCTTATGTTTTACTATTAACCATAGATTTATATTTATATTCATATGGCCATAATATAGAACCAGTTATACAGTTATAGTTTAGACTGCGAACAAATCTAACTGTCATTGAATTACAGCGAAGAGTCATTAATGCTAAATAATATTCACATACAGCACTGTAGATGCGAAAGAGGCGCACATTTGCCTTAACTAATGAACGTCAAGTGCACGCGACGTTAGCATAACTCCAAACCAAACCATACCATACCATACCATATATATTTTCTTATTTTCTCGTCCAACATATTTACAATGCAATAAATCATAACTTAAACCTCTCTTCAACGGAAGTTGAAGAAAAAAGGTTGAATGAGCGACATAGGAATCCGCATCACTTTGTGATGGAGAGCGCAGTTGAGTGCGAGTCTGCGAGTCGTGAGGCACACACTAATACAATAGCGAAGCAATTAAATCTATGATATGCTCGCTCTATTGTTATCAACATTTTATTAATTTTTAGTTTTATCCATTCACGCGTTTTAATTCATTTAAAACTAAAAATTGATTTTTCAGACCTTTTATGGTGTTTTAAAATATTCAGTTTTTACATCAATTTTTTGGCTTTTGCGCGCATTTAATAAAGTTTATGAGTAATTGATAAATATCTTCACAATTTTGAGTGAATTATTGAATTAATTACCATAATTTTTATTGTTTGTTTGCGACGAAATGCCTTCAAAAACAAGTACGCGAAAGCTTTTGTACACCAAATGAAAATGATTTAATTAAACTTTAATAGTGTGAAAGTGAAATAAAATGCCAAAAACTAAAGAAAGCAGATCTTAACTAACGAACGAACTTTAAATAGTATGCAAAACACAAATGCATACACTCTTAATGAGCTCAGTTTGATTAAGAGATTAATTAAGACTAAAGGGTTTATAATAGCAAATCCCGCACATTGTTGTAAAAAAGCGAGTTTGAGATTATAATTGTTTTTTTAATTATATACAAAAATTGTTACTAACATTTGTTATCTTACCGTTAGTTTTGAATTTAGAACTTAAATTTCCGTTTCGGTTCGGATTAGGATCTCATATAACAAGAGACCGATTTCGAGCCTAACCTAATAATTTTTATTAGTAATAGAATGTTACCAATTTTTTATTGAGTGAATTAAAATTAAGTTTAACAGTATTTTTGAAAAATTATGTTTTATTAAAGTAACATTATGTATATTTGCAGTTCTCTAGACTGCATCGCAACCTAACGCTAAACAACATAATTTAATTTATTTAACTCTTCAATTGTTATACACGACAATATAACTAAATAATATTGTTGTAACAATATTTATAAATATACCCGCTCATAGTAAATGACGATATTGTATGCCTTATCTAATAATTTTACAGTAAGATCGCATGATAGGCGCGAAAGAATGGACGTGTATGTATGTATGTGTGTGTGCGTGCGTGCGCTCAATGGGAAACATCTAATAATACGTATAATAAAGCAATAATTGGATATAAAACTTTGTAATCAGGAAAATCTTAAATCCCGTTTCGCTTACACCCGAAATATCTTAAACTATCTTTTCTCAAAATATCTCAAACTTTTATTTCGTTAAATCTTAAAATTATATTTCAGACAGTAATTTGTAAATTTTGATTAGTTTAACGGTATTTTATTATCATTTATGGTTTTATTATAAAAGCGTTTATATTAATACTTTTTTCCAAAATTAAAATAGAATTATTTAGAACTCGGGTTATGTTTTTCTAAACAAAACACTGGTCCATAAATAAAGTCGATCCAACAATACTCGGCTTTTTGATCCGAGAAATTTAGCGCTAATACTAACTCAGATAATCGGTCTTTAATCTAATTTTTTACTACAAGAGCAAAGTAAATTGAATTACTAAGTGCTTATAAAATTTCTTTCTTATATTTATCTGCAAACGATTAAAGAATTTAATCATATTCCCATCATATTATTCATTTTACCAAAATAATTATGGATTTAAAATCTATTGTTACAAAATGTACTTCAGTGATAGTTTTTAAAATTTAGAAAACTCTTGTTCGGCTCTCGAAACAGTAAACATCAAAATCAATTAGAGGTTCACACACGCAGAGCGTGCCAACAGTTATGCATAAATCAAACCTTTTTACAATAAAAAATTTTGACCTTAAATGTTTATAGAAAGATGCATCCTATCGTAAAAACCCTGAATTTTAACTAAAGCTAGTGCTCGTCGCCGTAAATACAGACATTTCAAAATCAATAACTCGATTTTTTCAAATTCAGCTAAAAAATTTCTCGCGACTATTGAAAAATTTTAGAAGACTAAGAATAATAATTGAAAATCTAAAATATTTTTAAAAACACATTAATATCCAACTCGAATAACAATAAAGCAATATTTTTGTTTCTATTTCCGAGTAATGGTTGATATGTCAATTTTTTTCTTACATAAGCTTATTATCCGTACACTGATTACTATAAGGCGGAAACATAGGCTTTATATCGAAATACATTTAAATTTTCGGTTTAAAATATATAATGTTATCGTAACTTTAATAATACGAAAAATGGCATCAATCAAGTTTAAGGACAGAGTTTTGATGGCTTAGATTTGATAGCTTCTTGAAAAGTCATATAATGGTATATGGATTGTCAACGATGCGCAAAGCGATTCATACAAGAATAAGAATAATAGATGTTAGAGCGAAATAAAACTTTACCATTAAAAGCGCATCACAAGCAAATTCTTTTGTATTTCTATTAAATGTATTTATGTTAAAAACATCATGAAGAGAGTAGTATTCCTTTATTGCACAATACATTCTATTGTAATGGCATTGTATATATTCTGTTTGGTTGAGGTCTTTTAGCATTAGAGACCACTTTGATTTTTATTCTATTTTTCTTCTCTCATACAGTTGTATTTTTTCGCTTTTCATAAGTTTCGTACTATATTTTACTATATTTGGCTTTTACTAAAATTTAGGTTACAATGGCAGATAGAGATTCAGCGGAACGAGCGGTTAAAGAAGCAAATCCAATAATAGACGGACGAAAAGCGAACGTGAATCTCGCATATTTAGGGGCCAAACCGAGAAATAATATTCAGAATGGTTTCACATTTCCTATAAGAACTGGATATCCCGCAGTGTTGCCAGCGTCTGCACAATTTGGTTTGCCTCCACATCACTACGTCTACCACCATCCAGCAGCTGCTGCTGCGTCGGCCTATCTTCCAGCGGCTCCCAGTCTACTGCTACCGCCCGCAGCAGCTCTCTCTCCCACGCATTTCTACGATTATCCCTCAGCTCCAGCGTATCCGCCGCCATATACAACGGCCGCAAATGGATTCGATTCACCGTACGCATCGTATCATCCGGCAGCTCATACACACCCACACCAAACTGGACCTATAGGACCAGCCGCTGTGGCCGCTGCTGTGGCCGCCGCCTCCTCTCAAGGCGCCAACTCTAATACTCAAACAAACAATGCTAATGTTCATCCATTTACCGCATACGGAACAACTAATGGAACAGTTTCGACAACAGCTGCCAATTACTTGGCAACAGTCACTCCGAACACTACCGTCTCATATATATCTACCGCTGACGCTAGAATGCAATAAGTTAGTGCCTATAATCTATTAAATATTAAATATTCTATAAGTAAATATTTAACGATACATTCATGCGCAACAAATTTTACTTCATTTTATAATGTATCATAATTACACATACAATATATATAATAATTAAACGTTACGATTAGTAAAGTTATATTTTCAATTTGGCACCCATTCGTATATTCGTATACCAATTGCGACAATCGTATACCAAATTGAGTATATAGTTGTTGAAAGGAGCAACTAATATCCACATTTAAGCTACCATTACTTATTATTATTATTATTAAATTACTATATATATACTTACCATATAAATATTAAATACTCTTATATTATTCTTATTCTTATTCTTATTCCCTGACACAAGTGAGTATAGACTTATCTATTGCTTACTTTGTATAGATATATCGTTTATAATATTCATTACTCATTTATATTTAATTATTAGGAGAATTATATACAAAAAATATATTCTTACAAATTCATTCATTCTCTTCATATTAGAAATAGTTTTTGTCATAATTCATCGTAATTTAATTATAATCATTATTATATCATACTATCATTGAATCTTTAGTCAAAAAATCTAGTCTAGAGTTGCGTATTGGCTAAAGTGTTATCTAGTAATTCGCTTAACATAGCTTTGTAAGTTTATATACCATTTTTTTGATCTATATATCTTGGTTTTGTATGACATTACGACTGAAATAAGCGAATTTCTTTGAGACGCACTTTTGGTTAATTAGAAGCTCTTCTCTAGTCCTTACGTTAGATATATTTATAACAATTTATTGCTTATACGAAATAAAACTATTATTACAGTGCCTTAAGGGACATGTTTCACGATCAAACTATTATTACATTGTATGTTATTTATATTATCGTGCCTTAAGGCCAGTATATTGCAAATAACAAATTTAAATACATTTATTTCAATATTAAATATTACAAAATATTAGTGTTTAGTAAAAATCAACAATTATTGTGCTAACGTTTTGGTATTAACTTGATTAGAGAGAAATTATCTATTTGTTACGCGTAACAAATTTTGCTCTTTTTGTGAAAAATTTTTAATATAAAAAAATAAAACACGTATAAATGTTTTTTGTTAGTTTAATTAAATTCAAGTTAATATTGAATCGTAAGCTTTACTTTTAATACAGATAGAGATAAATACAAGCCAACAAACGGCTTCGTATTAACATTCATTGTTATGACACTTATTATTAATTATTATTATTATTAATTAATTATTATTAAGTAAAAAAGTTATTTATTGTTCATTATATATTACCATATTTAAGTTATTATTTGCTCAATGTTATTATTTTACTTAATACTGTGAGAGAAGAAAAAAATAATGTCCATTACTTAAACTGTTATATTATTGCTTATAATTACAATGTATCTTTAAGTTATTTATAGCTCCAATTCAATTACTATGAGAGGCACACATAGCACACGCATTATTATTATTATTATTATTATGCAGTCAATCTCGAAAAACAGAATTTAGAGTATTGTACAACGACTGACGACTGAAAAGATAATCGTAACCTATTTCGTACAAATGCGCGCAAAACACTTTCTATCTTTTTATTTCTTTTTGTGATTCCGAGACGTTTTTAAAACCAAAACGAGTTTTAATAAATATTTAACAAATCCTTTTTAACGAGGGTTTGCGCAAAAAACTCAAACAAAAAAGACAAAAATTGCAACAATAACTAGTCATTTATCATTATGTTTTTTGTTCTTTTAATAAGTAAAATGTTTAAAGAAAAAGATAAATGCATAAAAGCTATAAAACGAGTGTGTCGTGAAAAGCACTAAATTTAAAACTTAAGTAATTAGAAGCTATACGAAAGCTTTACGAAATGACATAACATTTGCGAAAATATGTTACGATTTATTTTCACATAGAGTCGAGAGATGTGCTCACAATTTCCGTATTATTCAAAGAGATAGAGGCGAAGAATATTCTGTAATATTTTGCTCAAATTGCCAAAACTGGCAGATTTGCCAACACATTGCGAAATACTCTTACGAACGTTTTATAATGCCCTGTATATTACAAAACAAAAATAAAATAAAATACGAATTAAATTACTATTTTTAGCCATTAATACTGTAAGAATATAACAAAAACCTTATGCAATCCATTACGAGCCGAATCGGATAAAATGCCATCACATCACCAAAACAAATGTTATCGAAATAGCGATGAAAATAATTTATCAATTATTTGGTTCTGTATTATTATTCATACTATTTAAATAAACCTTTAAAACATTTTTTCGCATTGTTTCGAACATAGAATTAAATGAATACAATATATTTAATTATCGATGCATTATTTTGTTTTAAGTTCAAGATTTTCTATATAACCATAATAATAAAATATATTCTTTGCCTTCATTTTCATTGTCGTAATAATTATTTCAAATCATTTTGGAAGTAAATTATCTTTTTCTCTGAATAAATTAATCTTTATTAGATTCTGTACATTATTATTAATTTTTGGATGAAAATAATTAATACTTTAATTTTGATTTATTTTGATGTTATTGTTTCTAAAAAACTGGAATTAATATTAATGTAATGTATAAGAGTTGGATTAGAAGTTTTTTAGTTTACTTTATTTTGGTAATTTTCCAAAACATTGGTACTTCGTTGATATTCAATTATTAAAAAATAAGTCGAATTAAAGGTTTACAACAGAAAATTGATTTTAAATTATTAGTGTTTGAGTTTAACTTTGTTGAAATTTTAAAAGTAATTCTTTTACTTATGTACAAAAGAACGATACATTCAATGAGAGCTCAATTTTTCGTAGAAGTTTTAAATACAAGCTGAATAAAGATATGCTCTGACTCCTTCTGAAGATAGAAGTTCAGTAAGACATACTTAAAACTATGTGTTCACTCTGAGTATATCAAATTGAGCTGAAAAATATTGTATATGAAGATTATATTAATCAAATGATTGTTAAACTAGTCATATTAAACTAAACAAAATAAATAAATTAGTTATAGAGGAAAATAATTAAAAAATAATGATGTGATATGGAAAAATAATATTTGAGTTTTAATTACGTAGAAATTGTTTATCAATTGAATCATTTTTAAAATAAAGTATTTTAAAAGAGGATATTTAAATTTTAAATATAATTGATATTTAATGGTATAAGGATTTTTTTCTATCAGTCTTGTATATATTAGGTATATATATGTTTTCAATTAATATTACAATCTGAATCTTGTTTTTGTTTATTCATGTTATCTTATTTGAATTGAGATTATTATATGCGTAAATATTGCAGTCATTGCACATTCGCCAGTCATGCATATTTACCAAACATCGTGTTCCGTGCAATTTGATTATTTAGGCATTAGATTTAAAATTTTGTTGCAAAAATTGTGTTTGTTAGTATGACCAACTGTTTAGGGTGTAACTCTTGAGACATTTTAGAGTTTGAATATATTAAGGAGATGACCAGCTGATATTTTAATGTATTGAAATTAATGCAAAAGAGTCTAGAAATACTACACCCACATAAAACTGGTTTGATCACTCTTCTGCTTTACTGAATTATGAAAAAAAATTTATTTATGAATTTTTAGAATCTTTTTACAATAAAAAATAATTAAATAGAATAATATTTGAAAATTGTCAACATGTCAATTCTCTAAATAAACATAAACAAAACCATAAAAGTTAAAATATTCTTGTAATTACTTATAGCATTTAATAGTTTTGTTTATAAATATTATAGAAATTTAAAATCTCAAATATTTCAAAAACTAAAAATAGAATAAACATTATGACTATTCTTCTTTTTTAAGTATTTTATTTATCCAGTTTCGAAATAATCAATTTTATGATAAAGTTTTGAAAGCTTGCTAATATTTAAACATTTATTCAACCCGTTTTCAAAAGTATTTGTTACCGAATAAAAATAGTCGCATATTTTAATAAAGCATTCAATTTCATTTTATTTTAGTTTCTAAAATTTCTAAAATTTTCACCTTAATCTGCGGCATTTCAAATACAATATGTACATAGTAGACTTGCAAACAGGCCCTCGATTTGCCGGGCCCCGGCTTATTTAACCCTGCCGTGCCGGGTTCGGGCCTAAAAATAACAATTCCGAGCCGGGCTTTGATATTTCAAAAAAAAATTTGAATTTTTTTAATGGGCTACTGTGTGTATACAAAATTTAAAAAATAAAGATTTATTGCATTTCCCTTATGATAAAAACAATTTATTTTTCATGTAAAGTTGATAAGCTATTGTATTTACTTTCAAATAGTGATTGAAAATTTTACTCCACTAACGTGGAACGTTAGCCAAGTTTATATTTCCGTTAGTGGAACGTTAGTCATTTTTTTGCCAATATTCAAAAATATTTTTATTATCAAAGTATATTACCAAAAAATTTACAAATTAAAATTACACTTTGAAATATGAAAATAAAGTTACCACTAATAATAAAAAAATTTCCGATTCGAACTGAATTTAGATTATGTTAGTGGAATTATTTGAAAATAGTGAAACGTTAGTTGAATTGAAAAAAGTACCGTTAGTGGAACGTTTATGGAATCTGTACTTTATATTTTCCAGTTAGTGGAACGTTAGTACTATTTTTTGGGAGCGTTAGTGGAATGGAATTTTCGCATATTTTCAATCACTACTTTCAAATTTTGGAAATATCAAATAAAATAAAATATTACTAAAAGTATGTTAATTATTTTAGTCGGGCCGGGCTTTTATACATTAATCAATAATCGGGCTCGGGCCGGGCCTAACTTAGATGTTCCGGGCCCGGGCCTTATTATTTGAACAAGTAGTACATAGTATGTATTACTTAAGGTATGATATGATTGGGATCTCTATTGCGCGCATAACAGAACGCACACCTCTATAGTTTGATAGAATGATTGGGCATTCTATGCATTGTATTGGATTGTATTGGATTGCATATACGTATATATCGTTGATGTGTTTACGTTACTTTTAATATTACTTTCATTTTTCAATCAATTTATCGTAAAATAATGCCTGGATTTGAGACACTATTCGCTACCATTAAAAATGACATCAGATCTAAGAGTGATGTATTGGTGGCAATCATTCATTTCAATTTAGTTCAAAATAAATTTGTTTGCGTCGGAATTGGAGAAAATGTATGATTTTTATATCGATATATTAATATTTTCGGTCATAATCGCCGATCATTTTATTATCAATACTTTTCTTATTTTCATATTTGAATTGAAAGTTTGGAGAAACAGCCGAAAATGGGAGCGAATTATTACCAAATGAATGGAATAGCGATGCGGACACATATGTGCTCAGATATGTGTGCAATAATAAGAAACTATTAGTAAAATGCGTTAAAGTTGGCGACGCTTTAATCATTTCAGCGCTCGTATGATATTATTATATATTAGTATAGATATATATAAATCGCAGACATTTTCTTCTAAATAATCGTTTATTTACTTAACATTTTTCATTTTTAAATATATATTAGTTTAACTCTTTCTAAAGTGTGTTTAAAAACATAATAACGATTTTTCGTTATTATTTTGTTAAATCAAAATATTTTATTTTGGTTGAATTATTTCAATGTAATTAATAATTGCTATAATTGTTGTTCAGCTCATTCCTGGTAACACAACTGGCACTTCCATCACATTAAGAGCTGCTGATTATATAACTGATGATTTTAACAATTATAAAACGTATTGTTTTAGAAAAGTTTTATTTCAAATAATATATTGTCTAAATTATTTTTATTGTCATGTTTAGAGTATTTATTGGTGATTCGTTTATAACTGTTTCGCAACTGATTCAACGAGAAATAATATCAAAATTAGAGTGCGTTACCAGCGAAGTGAGGAGCGGTGAAAAGCAAGACTCGCGTAATAATCCTCGCAACACATTAATTGATGAACGCGTTCCGTTAGGAATGCCATATCGATATCAACCCAGCATTTTGGAAGAAAGACGATTTCCTCCACCAGTTGGTGGCGCAGACTTAGACCCATTCGGTCAAACACAAGGAGGAATGTTGATGGATCCGCGACAGTTTCCGCAACCGTTTCGTCCAAATCCAAACTTTAATCCGAGCGCAGGATTGCCGCGTCCTCTGCCTCCGGGAGCGGTTCCGCCCGGAGCTCGTTTCGACCCATTCGGTCCGCCAGCGCCCGGTCCGCGACCCAATGCTAATCCTCGTAATCCGCAAACTGGAGGGTATTTATGATATTTTTCTCCAACTGTTATTGAATCTTGTTTTATGTTTACAGTCCAGATCCGGATCATTTGCCACCACCTGGTTATGACGATATGTTTATGTAATGTGTAGAAAATATTGTCTTTGTTTGTGTACATTATGTAAATGTATTTTTTTACGATGAATAAAATGTTTATTGATTAATAACCTATTAAATAAAAACATTCGTCAATTAATTATATTATTCATAATTTTTTCAATACTAACTTTAAAATAGGTTTAAATGGTCGACTAGTAATTTGTAGTAATAGTTCCGCCAGACATTACTCGCAAGTTTCGCCTAGAATTATGATTAACAACAAATATATTTTATTATTATTATTTTAATAAGATTATTAATCAAATTTATTTTAAAAAATTGATTGATTTTTTAGGTTTGTCAATATTCTAAGACTAAATCATTTCAGATTTTTATTTAAAAAATTTAAACTTTAAAAGAATAAATTCTGAACAGTTTCAAAGTTGTTTAGGATTTGCTTTTGCGCACTATTATAGCACTTCTCAATAACAGATTTGATGTGCAGGTAAGTTTAACTTTTGTTATTCATATCTCATATTTGATAAGTTTTGATTATATACCTGTACGTATTGGAACAAAGTATTATTATGGGTGCAATCATTAGTTTTTCGTTTACAGTATATCTAAAAATGCGAAAACTTTTCTAACTCGTAAGCGAAATGTAATTTAATACAGGATTAAGTTACAGTATAGTAATGAACCATTTTTTGTGCCGAAATGAAGCATTTTTTGTGCTTTGTAGTGTTGTGCCGATTTTGAAAATAAAAATAAAAATAGAATTAAATGATAGATTTTTATTTCGATTTATAGAAATAGAAATAAAATACATTGAAAAAATTTTTAAAAATCTAAATAAGATGAAAAAATAGTCTATTTTTATTCCGATTTTATAAGAAAATAAGAATAAAAATCGATTACTAATATAGATTTTCATTTTAATTATCGAAATTGAAATAGAATTGTTTAAACTTTATATAGAAAATAGAAATAAAATAATTTGATAAAAATTTTTAAAATTGAAATAAAAATAAAATATATTTAACAAACTATAATTATTGGCACAACACTAGTGCTTTTCGTCAAACTGAATGTCTGATAAACTAAAAATGTTTAATAAAACTGATTTTAGAATAAGAACTTAGAAATTTATATAATTTGATTAATATTTTAAATTTTATTAATTAATTTTTGTAAATAATCATTCAAATACGGTATTTTTTTATCGTACATCAAATAAATATCGATTAAATTCAATGAGATTTATTACTTCTAATATTTTTTTCAGTCTGAAATACAAACGAAAAGAAATTTTCCATATCAATAACAATAGAAATTTTTGTATTCATCAATACTTTGGAAAAATATTAAAAATACATATTGTGTTCATATGTTATATTCAACATTTACGTTAAGTTTTAAAAATAAAATATTCATGTTTGCTTTACTGATAAATAGATTTATAAAACTTACATAAACGGCGTTTGTTGCATGGGTTGGTCCGCTATTTTTGTTTGATTCAATACATTATTTTGTGTCACTATATTCACTATGTTTGGATGATGAACACTGTTTGGTTCCAAATAAATACCGTGCGGCTTATAGATCTTATGGCTAACGACTTGTGGGTCAGTAATAATATGCTCAATCATTTTATTGAAATACTTTCTATGATAAACTTGCGAATTTGGTGAAGAGGTATAGCGTTGCGTAGTGTTAGTGTTATGCGTAGACACAGAGCCAGAGCCACAACCAGTCTGATTGTATAGCGGATGAAAGCGACTGACTGTCTTCAAGTGTGTCGCATCTAAATTAATATAATGATATTAAATTTGCTTTTTTATTTTTTGGTTAACCTCTAATATTGTGCTTAATAGTTGACAACGAAGCCATTGTTTTTTCCGGTATTATCATTTCTATATCTTCGTCGTTACTGTTAGCCAACACTGGACTATTGCCAGAAGATTTTAATTTATTGTCCATTAGATCTTCGCTCGTTTTAATCTTAAAACATATTCTAAATACTTCTTCAATCATTTTATAGATAGGAATTTCATTTGATTCGTCAGAAATACGATCAAAAACAGTGATAGCAATTGGTTGATCAAAGTTTGATTGATTGCAAGGCTTATTCAGTAGATATTGTAACTGTAGTAATATTTAAACAAATTAAATTTAGTATAAATTCGCAATTATGATAATTTAGTATCTGTAACTATATTTTATTGTAATTTATTGTCTGTATATATTGTCTGGTTTGTTATCTTCCATGTTATTATCCGAATATCTCTTCCATGTTATCCGAATATATATTTTATTTTTCGAAAATAACAAGAAAACTGAAAGGAATAACAAGGTTAAATGAGTACCCCTACAGACAATTTGTCGGTGGGATTGAAACGAACAGCTTTGCTCAGCATATGGTAAAGACTGATGCTTTTTATATTTAAATGTGTAAATAATTTAGTTTAAGTGATTATTTAAAAATTTTTAACGTTAGTTTACTTTGAGTTAACGTTTGATAGTTTGACATTTTGTTTGCCCATTCGTAAGCCAGAAAGCAGACAGAAGATGAAGCAATAATGGTGATTAAAAAGCTAAGTTTTTGAAAAGTGTGGGTTGTGATTGTATGCATGTGTTAAAACTTTAACTCATCTTCAAAAACTTTTTATCTTTTCGGAAGAGTGGAAAATGATAGATTAATTGAGGTTAGGAAAATAATAAACCCAACAGAATTCTAACCTTATACATGTATACCCATATTATGTTACGTTTGCTATTTATAACCAACATTTTTTTAAATGAAAATTTTTAATTTAAATTTTAGTAAGTTTTATGAAATTAACCCAATTATAATGTAAAATTATTTTCATAATATTTAAACTAGAATTGATACGAAAAGTGCAGTAATAGTTTTGTTTTGAATGCTTTTAAATATAAAGTT
This sequence comes from Phthiracarus crinitus, assembly GCA_034698025.1. Taxonomy (NCBI): domain Eukaryota; kingdom Metazoa; phylum Arthropoda; class Arachnida; order Sarcoptiformes; family Phthiracaridae; genus Phthiracarus; species Phthiracarus crinitus. Next base: position 28,040 of record JAQGAW010000021.1, read on the forward strand.
TCATAGATGTAAGTGTTAACTCACTTGATCTTTCAACAATTGTTTTGCTATGACAATAGCGATCGGAATATTTTGCCGCAAAATGAATTGAATAAAGTGTTGGATATGCGAAAATGAGTCATTAAGTGCTACTAATTCAGACTTTTTCGAATGTAGTTCATCTATTTTTCGCTGACACGCACTATTAAAATCGCCAACAAACGAATTTCCTAAATCCTCTAATTTTTCTTTTAATTTTTTAATGACTGATTTAATGTTTTCGATCGAAGCGTTTCTCTGGTCACTGATATCTGTTTCGATAGTTTCCAAAACCTTTAGAGTTGTTTCGATCGACGATCGCTTTTCGTTGATTTGCGGCAATAACGCCGACATAAAAAAAGAAAACTGTTTGGCAGATTCTAAACTGTCTTCATATTTATGAAAATTGTGATCTTTAAGTATACATCGCGAACAATAAACAGAGGAACACGTTTCGCAATACATTTTCTTTGGTTTCTTTTTAGAAATGCGAAAAAGTTTGTTTTTATGATAATAATAAAGTTTTTATTTTAGTTTTCGTAAATTCTGTGTGAGAGTGCGACAAATGGAAACTTACGTTATGCGTGAGACATATGGAGTTATGGCACTCGTACTCCTCTAAAGATCGCTCGCATTTCTCGCTCTCCTCGATGTTATGGTCTTTGAAAACTTTAAGCTTTTTATGCGCATCAAAGCATTGCTTGCAAATCCAGTCACAAGTATCGCATTTGATAAGCGCTAATTTATTCTCTCCGACGCAGGATAGACAGATCCTTTCATTCGAATGCATTGACTTTTTTGATTCATTTAGCATATAATACATAAGAAATAAATTCTCAACACAATCTGATGGAGAGAACTCTTGAAAGCATATTTTACAGAAATGCGATACCTCTGTGCACAGAGAAAAGCAAATAAAAAATCTAATCAACAAAGCGATCAAAAATAAAATATTACTTTGGATTTAAGGAAGTTCTAGAAATAATTCCAGCGAAAAATTGTTTTAATTAAAATACTAAAATAACTAAACAGCAAAATACGCAATAATTTAAAAATTAATGGTTACTGTAACGCAAAAGAGTAAATCTAATTACAAAAATACAAATTTTAATTTTGAAATATTATTATTAAAACTTAAATCAAGTTCGATTGATTTTTTGTCGTATATTCGTTATTAAAGTATTTTAAGAAAAATCAATGTTTTCTGTGATAGTTGTCACACTATAATTCTTTATTAACACATAAGTCTAAAACATCACAATTAAAAATGAAATTATATTGAAAAAATGTGAAACAAAAAAATGTTAATTTCGCAAAATACAAAATTGCGTTAACTATTATTGTATGGTATGGTATGGTATGGTATGGTATACTGCATTGTAATTTATAAATACAGATAAGTATTTAAGCGTAAGCTCGGAGTAACGCTTGACAATGACAAATATATGTTATATTTTTAAACATTCCGAATGACACCAAAAGTCTTAAATTTGACACTAATGTCACTCAAGTTAGCGATTATTGATGTATGATTCGGAAATTAGCGGATGGACAGAAACAACTACATAGTATATACTACTGCTGAGTATTTATAATCAATTATTAATGTTGTTTACCGATAGTGTAGTCTAATAATATCAGTGGGCCTAAAGTTTTTTATGCGATTTCAATTTGGTGTGACAACAAACCGGCGTTTAAAACAAATGATTGCCAATAGTGGTATCAAGTGATGGCAGCTTGACATTCACACTGCACTAAATTGGCCAACTATTTGACTGATTGTCAAACAATTTGTTATTAAATATATTATACCAAACAAATCATATTAGCACTGAATTTTACTGTGATTTTTTAAAAATAAATAAATATTTAATTTAATCAATTTAAATGTTAAATTCTTCATTATCTCTATAATAAACTTTCCTATACGTGAATTGTCATCGTTATTATACAGTATATGCTCATAATTAATACATACTTTATTCCATCAGTGCTTTACTGTTTTCAAATTTTCATGCATTATAAAAACAAAATTTATTTTAAACTATTTTATAATTCGATGGCATTTCTTAATAAAATTAAATTGTTTTCGTTGTGCAGAAGCGGTCGTAAAATAAAACAGTTTATTGTACGAACTGCTGTATGCAACGATTAACATATAAGTATGCAAACTGTACGCCAAAAAATATTAGCTGTTGTTGCCAATGGCAACCAACTATTTTAGTTTATCAGCTGTTAACACATTTATTCCAGATTTAACTAAATAACTTGATTAAACTTAATGTTCCGAATAATCATTTGTTTTTAAAATATGCGCGAAAACCTTATTTTGATATGTAATCATTGATACAAACGTGAGTTATATTACGTCATGAAAACAAATATAAAATTGCGATAAGTGTTATCGAAAATATAATAACATATCATTAACACGTAAATATATTAATTTATTGTTATAAATACGACATACCATTATTGGAACTGTTTTGGATGAGTTGGTGAATACAGTGTTTACACGCAGAGTGACAACACTGGAGAAGTAGTGGACAATCGGTTTGAGTGATTGTTTTGCCGCAAACGCCGCACAACAACATTGATTGCCAAATATCTGAATAAGTATTGCTTTTTTCGACCATATTTTTTTGCATTTAATTTTTTCAATTCAACCAAATGTAGAGCATTTGTAAAACTGTACGCAAAAACAGTTTTCCTCGAATCACTGCTCGATTTGTTAGGGTTTAATTAAAATTGATATTTTTTGTTCGTCACATCCTTTTGTTTTTTAATTTTGCATTTTTCGCCTGAATTTTCTGGCGCACAAAAATAATGTAAAAAAACATTTTGCGATTAAAATTGAGGAAAACAGAGATCCATAAAAGATACGATACGTTATTACGAAAATTAATAATTTAGTGCGAAAAATCAATTTTAAGGAAGTTTACAGTAAGCGGTAATTTTAACGGAAGCCTAAAACTGAATGTTTAAACATTAGTCGATAAAAATTTTTGAAATAGCATTTCCTTTCGCTTCTCAATACTTTATGGCGAACTTTGCGGACATTATGCCAAACTGTTGTTTTCTTTAACAATAGTTAAAATTCATGTTTCCTCAATTCTAAAGATTTTCTTCTTATCTATACGGAACTCATAATTTATTTGCTCACTGTTTTTCTTCCTTATTCTATTAATGTAAAGATGTTTACCGGTGTTAAACGCGTTTATTTGCATTTAGCTTGCGATCTATCTTTAGTATTTGAAAAATAAATAACATTGTATTAGTATTTAAGATACAATTAATTATATATAGTTATATTTAATTTTTAAAGTATTTTTTAAATACTCTAAGTTTGAGTTTATTGAAATTATTATAAATGTTGCGATATTTTCAAAGTCTAGTCTCTCAGACCAAATCTAGACTATATTTACAGTACCGTAATATGAAAAATTTGACTGAATGACAATTTTTGAAACACAATTTATATATGAACATCAATTTAAAAGCGTTAACTTCAAAAAACAAAAGCAAAAACGAAATAAATTAATAATTTATGTTAAAATTATTTTTCTTATTTCGTTTGGTTCACAATTTACAATATTTATTTAGCGAATTAGTAAACTATAATTTAAACACAATTATATGCAACGAAAAGAAATAAATTATTGAAAAGTCAAATAAATTTTAATTATAAAATTTCAATGCAATTAATCCTATATATAAACGTTTCACAGATTATACATCATTGTATGTTAAATTATCAAATGATTTGCGTTACTTTTTTTTAACTATTGTGAGATTTATGTTACAAAAAAAGGTTTGTTTGTATAAATTTAACTCAATATTATTGTGCAATTCGTTAAGTATTTAATTCATTTATCAATAATATAATTATGTTGACAACTAGTAGTGTAATAATAAAATTGTGCTTCCGTTTACAAACAGAATCATAATAAAAAGAAAATTTTTTAAAAGTTTTGATTAATAGGAAAAACGCAAAAATAAAAGTTTTAAAAATAATAAAATTCGCCAAAAGCGCCTTTCTTTGTGATTGTTGGTTGCCATTCATTAAGCGCTGCATAAATATAATTAACAATCTCTTTCTCTCTTTTTCTTAATGATAACGTTGAAGGCATTAGAAGCTAAAGTCTCATTTAAAGCAATGCATTAAATTCTAAGTTAATGCGAGTCTCGGAGTGGAAACATTTTTTCAGTTTTTTGGACGCTTTACAAAATAAGAAACAGTGAGTCGTGAAAAACTATGTTTGTTAGGGTTATAATTCATTGAGAGGTTCTGTACCTGTCAGCACAGAAGTCTTCACATTGAACATTCAAAAAGGGCAGCGAATAAAGAATGAATGAAACGAGACTCACTGTCCCGACACTGTAGCAGCAGCTTAACACTCGTTCTCTTTGGCATTCGCAACATGCCGTATATTTGGCTCGCAAACCTAAAAATCTTACAATAATTTTTTTGATAAACAATAACCGGATATGTGACAAATAAATTGCATAACAGTTGAGGCAAATTTTTTCTCGAAAATAACGTAATCGTGACACAACTACCCTTTTATATCTGTGCCTAAAAGGAAATGTTGAGCGAGTTTAGAGGAGAAGAGTAGAAGAGTATGATTTTATTTTGTAATATTTTCTTTTAAGTTGTCATAACAGTACATTAACTTACGGTAACCCAAAAAAATGACAAACTAACGAACAAATAAAAATAAAAAGTTAGATAAATAAATTTAAAATAATTACATATGTGTTACACGTTTTGCAGACTAATTATATATTACTAATTAATTTTTACTATTTAATTATTTTTAATGCTGTCCTCCAATAATTTATATTAATGCATACAGAATTATCTAAATATTTACATAATTTTGAATCTATTAATTTGTTTACTAAACGAATCATTTTTGAGACAAAATTATTGACATAATTCTATTATAGTGTTGTTATTTGAAGAATAAAATTGTTTTTCGTGTTTCTGACATTTTTATTTTCAAAACACTTTTGACAACTGCGTACAGCTGTTTATTAATTAATGCAAAATTGTTTTTATAAAATAAATGCGCCAATATTTACAACCGTTTTGAAAGTTGTTCCGTATAGTATCATCAAATAAATATTTAACTTTGATATTAGATGTATACAGTAGTATTTAGCGTACGAAACTCAACATATGAACATTGAACATACTTATCCAATATACGTAAATTCAATAAATGGGTGCAAGTTTTACTGTATTCATACAGTTTGAAGTATTTTGGAGACATGGGTTCTAATCATCATACTTTATATTACAGTTTTGTCCGTTACTCACCATTCTTATACTATACTCACTAAACTATACTCACTCGTTAATGCTAAATGTTCTTATTTTTATTTTATGACCGTATGCTCAAAGCATTGCTAAAACTTTTTTACAAGATATGTATGTTGCAAACTCTAAAGGGAACTTACGGGGCATTGCAATGTGACAGTTCCCTTTTTTGCTTAGCTTTGTTTTTAAGGCACATATATAAACCGTAGCAACTTTGCAATGAAACCTCTTGTCATTCCAGACTATGCCAGAAATGTTACATTGCCTTTCTATCGCAGTATATGCAGCCCTGAGAATGTATAAGTTAGTATTACTAGATTATGTATCTGTCTTCAGACATAACGTACGTTAAATTACACTTCTAATTATTGTTGTCTAAAATAAATGTTGTTTTACATTCTTGTAATGTTTTGTATATTCATTGTTTTCGATTTTTTTTGATGGTTTGCCTCAAATTTTGAGTATTTCATATTTTTCTTTATTACTCTACTTTTATATTTTTATTTCTAAGTTGAAAAATCTCTAAAATTCACTAAATTAAAGCTATAATTTTTCCTTTTTCAAGTTAGTGAGCTTTTGCTCGTATTATCATTTGTTTTAAGATTATAGTTATTTGGGTGTTTAGATCGCAAGTGTACTATTTTACTATCTTTTTTAAAACAATATAAAGCGTGAACCCTATAATTTATGAAATTTTGTTTCGTTTCAATCAATTACAATTTTCGTTTTCTCGTGTACAAAATGATAAATAAAGATTTTTAAGACTAGGAAAATTATATACTTTTAACTATTTTTCTATTTCGAATAACAATTAAGGGATATATGTATGTCTGGATCTCTCACAGATATAAGATTACAGTATGTCAACCTATATGGCTATTTTAAATTTACCTGAAATATGTTTCATAAGCCGAAAATAGACATGTTCTAACCGAAAACCTTACGAGTTTGTAATTCTTATTTTTGTTATCTATTCACTTTGTGTTTAAAGTAACAATTTTAAATTAAACCAATAATCTGATAAACGATTTTTATTGTGTTTAATGGGCTTCAAAATATTTTTTTCTGATATATTTTAAATTTAAAGCTAATTTTATTGACATTTTAATATTATTTGTCAAATTGATTATATTCTCGGTTTTTTTCAGAATTAAATGCATGTCATTTTTTGATACAGGTTTGTTCGGGTTTTCGGGTTTACCATCGGTTCGGGTTGAGTTTTCAACTTTACGGTTTGTCTCGGTTTTCTTAATTCATGTGTGCGAAACAGCTTTAATAGTGAAAAATGAAGAAATCGGTAATTTTTAATATTAATGAATTAATACTTCTTTTTAATTTTTATAAAGTAGTTTGAATTTTTTTAACTGTAATGCAATATCATTTTACTAATTACCTGTTCAACAGAAAATTTAAATAATTTATATTACATTATTAATTTAAATTTACTTATCGATAAAAAACGACTATACTTTAATATATATAAAATGTGTTTCAAAATTTTTGTGATATTATTTACATAATACTAAAGTTGAAAACTACATTATTCACAAAACATATAAAGTGTTTCAATAATTATAATCCATCGAATTTCATTTTAATTTAAAGTTATCATCAAAAATTATTGTTTTACGTAAACATTTTAGTCAAATCCCAAATAATACTGTACTAATTACTTAATTTTTGACTCATTGATAACTGTAATTCAATTTAAAGTAATTAAGAATTAAATTTGAGGTTATAGTTAAGAATTAAGAATTGTTTGAAATTTGATAAAATTGGAAATTAATTTTATTATTTTTAAAATTTTATATTATAAAATATTGATCGCCAAAATTAATTAATTTGATAATAATAATAAATTTATGATTATGTAAGAAAACGTTAACAATCGATAATAAGTAATATATTAAGTATTTTATAAAATACTTGTTCCCATAACAGTGTTCTACATTTGTATATTATTGTCGAGAAGTACACGAAATGCTAATGTTTTTTACGATTAAAATTAATCAATATTACAAACAAATATTGCTGTTGAATATTAGCGTTTATTATTAAAATATAACAAAAATTTTTCTGATTTCAATTTGTGTTAAATTGATATTTATTTATTTTTTATTTAAGATTTTTCGTAATCAACTGATTATGATATTGAAGTGCCTTTTAATAATAATTTCGCTGATTTTACTCGTAATCAGTAATAACAGTTTTGCAACTTTGTCTCAAAGTAGTCGCTCAACTAAAACAAAGGTAAAAAATATTAATTATATTGTTATATATTCATATTTCCGATAATTTAAAAACTTATAGATTGAAATAAGTGAACCAGTATTTGAATCAGTATTCGATCGAAAATTAGTTGTGACAAATCCAAAATCGAAAGAAGTAATTCGCGAACACAAAGCGTTCAGTTTAAACGCAACAAAACTTCGTAATTTTAATGGCACTGTATTGGCATACGTAACACCTGTGAGATATTCATTCATTTAATAAACGTTTAGTTAATTTTAATCTTAATTAAAGAAATTATTACTTAATATTCAAACTAATTCTATATAAATATAAGCCATTTTTTTAAATTTTATTTTACTCACTTATTGTGATATATATTTAAACCGTCTAAAAGTTGATTGGTTTTCGGAAAACTGGATGTGATTTAAAAATTATTTTATCATTTTTTAGATCAGAGTAAAAACCCGTGATTTTTGATTCGCAAAGAATGTTTGCAGTCATATATGTTTTTAGCATATGATTTCGCTTAACAAACCGAATATGCGTAACCATTCCTTAAAATCTTAGATAACATAGCTGTAAATTTTAACTAATAAAACTGCATATCTCAGCACTCTTTTCTGAGAACTATTCTAAAATCTTATACTAAATCAAGACATTAGCTATTTGTTATTTGTAGCTTATAAATGTTTAAGCCTCGAAGAATTATGAACACCATTGAGTATTTGCGATATCAGCACATTTAGAACATACGCTAATACGCTATAGCACTATATACTTCTATACAGTATAGCGTAGTTTAAATCATTTAAATCATATCAATTATTGTTATTTTATCAAACATAAATTTTAATGAGTTTATTCAATCATTAGTTAATAATATAAAATTAATACATGTAATTGAATAGTGGAATTCGCGTGGCTATGATGTGGCGAAATTATTTGCGCATAAGTTTACACATATCTCTCCGGTATGGCTTCAGGCAAAACTAGGAGAAGACGAGGAAAGTATAATAATAGAAGGCACACATGACATTGATTTCAAATGGATGCAAGCATTACGCACTGAAAATCCTACCATAAGAATTGGTGAGTAACTCTACATATACTGTCTCATCATTTTGTCGTCTCCTTCCTATTAAACACGGAAATAGTAATAAATGTACCGTATATACCAATTATCCTTATTGTTTATAATATTAAAATTTAAAAATAACAAAATGATAATTAAAAATAAATTCTTATTATGATTAGTTCCACGCATTATTTTCGAAGGCTGGACACATGCAGAATATTTATACATATCAACTCATGGCAATTTGGCTCCAGCTATAGGAAGACAACTTTGCGAATTCGCTAAGGTTTTCTCTCTTTTAATATTAAGTTGTTTTATATTGTTTTTGTATATTTTATTTATTACATACTCTTATTAGAAATGGGAATTCGATGGCTTTGTTATAGAGTTATGGCACGCTTACGCAGCTCAACATAGACTGTAATCATTTCTGCATTTTTAAATATTTACCTATAAATAACTTAGTAGTTCTCAGTTTATTTCTTCGCGATCATATCTACAGTATATAAAATGTTTGATTTTACCGTAATTCGGTGTTATTGTTTGTTCAGTGATTTGGGCGCTATATTTCCTAAAATCAACGCTCACTTCAAAAAGAACAAATTAGATCTCATTATCGCAGTTCCGCCGCCTGTATATTACGGGTAAAAATAAAATCAAAGGACATTAACTTGATTTGATTCTGATGTTAAAATATGATATCTAGAGGCCGTAAAGGAACGTTTCTAAAAGAAGACGCGGAAAGACTAGCGCCTTATGTTCGTGCGTTCAGTGTTATGACTTATGATTATTCGAACCCTCAAAGGTATTCAATTTAGAAAATGAAGATTTAAATTATTCTCATTAATTAATTTGAAACATGTTAAGCGCAGTTAATAAACATATTAGGTTAAATATAATGATGCGTTACTTTGCAGACCAGGTCCTAACAGTCCATTCAAATGGGTTCGAGACTGCGTGAAAATCTTAACCCCAAAAGAGAACAGTCCAATAAGGCGTAAATTACTTCTTGGATTTAATTTCTATGGTAATGATTATACGACAACAGGTGGTGGACCAATCGTCGGATCTCAGTATTTATACTTATTTTTAATAATCTTAAAAAATAATTAAATTTTTTATTTACAGATATATTGATATACTCGACAAATACAGACCAAAATTAATTTGGGACGAAATATCCGGTGAACATTATTTCGAATACAAGTGAGTTTGGGAGTAATTTCTGCAAACATCTGCAAAGTCTAATATTTTTAATGTTCATGTATTCGATTTCAATATATCTTCTATTAGTTTTCTGGACGTTTTAAATGATATATACCGTACATTTCGAATCAATGAATGTTAAATATATAAACAGACGAGAGGTTATAATCTTATATTATTATTATACTGTATAAATAGATCGGGCGTTGGAAGAAATCGCGTGTTTTATCCGACATTGTATTCAATCCAAAAGAGGATTCAATTGGCACAAGAATTGGGTACTGGTATCGCCATATGGGAAATTGGTCAGGGATTAGATTATTTCTATGATCTCCTTTAATTCATTCTCAACGCATCCGAAGAAGTGTGAAAATTATTAGAGGTTTATAATAATAATTATAAATTTTAGCATAATTGTACGATTATATGCTCATTCAAACAAAATATATTTATAATACTTTAATTTAATATACATTTGCATTTTTGGTAAAATTTAGATCATATCTTCGTCGTTATCATTGTTAGTGAAAGCCATTGTAAGCGTTGGTTCGTCATCACTACCACTATGTGTGCTTTGAGTGAGCACTTCAGCAATTCCTTCCAATATATTTCGATTATCACTTAGGCTTGAATCGCATTTTGATGATTTTGCACTTAATCTGGTTCTTAATTTTAATTGTTTTCGTTCTCTTTGTCTCTCGTTTTTCCACCAATTTTTAAGCGATTTAAGTGTTACTCGATTTCTGAATTAATAATAATTTATGCTTTTATCGTATTAACGATATAGTAATAGTCATTGAAATGACTACATTAAAGTTTCAAATAGTAAATTACATAATTAATATAAATTTGTTTGAGCGAACCTTTCTTGTCGTAATGAGCTCTGATTTAAAATGTCCGAATATTTGATTAGCATACGATCAGACGGTTTTTGATTAACGCGATACCAATGTCTAAGTTGTGGCACTTCAATAGTTGCATGAAATGTTAATCTCATTTCTCCAATTTCACTCCACATACCACTCATATCACTATTCTTTTGAACGCAACTCTCGTCGTCTAAATTATTGTCAAATTGCAATACTGATGTCGTACTTTGCTCACCACTGCCAATACCAATGCCAATGCCAACGCTCGCTAAATATGTTAATAAAGAATAATCAAAATGTATACTTAAAATTTAAATAAAAAATACAAATAATGCACGTTTAATGTGGCAATCAATCAATTGAGTTAAACTTACTTTTTACAGGATTATCCCTTCGATAATCGCAATACCATTTACCGAATTCTTCGCACTTCCTTTTGCCTATTTTTCCGTCGTGTTTATTATTCACAATACTCGATAAAAGCGGCTATTAATATATTTGGAATATCCATGAGTATAATTAGTTTAGTTATCGTACAATCATTTACATAATAAGATCAATCAATGGAAGTTACCTGTGATATGTGGCATAACTTTGAAAGTTTACTTTGCGATATTTCTCTCAATAACTCGAGCACCGCTTCTCGTACCGTATAGTGCGTCCATTCGGTTATTGCAAACGATAAACTTATTAAACAATAATTCACATTAAATCATATTGAAAATAAGAATTCATTTAAAGTTCGTCTAAGATTTGTTTCGTAATGTTATATCTCTAACAATTTTCTTAAATAAACAGTTGATATTAATTGATAATAATTTGATGTTAATTGATAATAATTTATCAGTTTATTCTAGTGGTCAGCATTACAATTACATTTATCACGTATTATTGCATATATAAATTGGCGTTAAATTCATTAACATATCAGAAAATATTAAATTAAGCTGAAAATGCGATTAACAGTATTACTAGAAAAATTTATAATTTTCTCAGTTTAAGATTCAACAATAGTTGTATGCTTTAAGATAACGGCAATATAGTTTAACTTACGTAAAGCGACTGGTTTTAAATTATTTAAATGTTTGGGCATGTATTGTGGATGTAACGGAATATTTAATAATTAATTAACTATCAAATATTTTTACTATAATCAATCAGTGAATTATTTTTTAAAAATTAACAAATACTGGCAAAACTGTGGTTTAATAAAATACATAAATAGTTTTAAAAAATTGCACTCAAACGCTGTATTTCTGAACTTTGATTTTTTTGATCAGAATTGAGTATGAATACTAAAAATGAAATGGCATTACCGAAACAAATCAGTGACTGACGTCCACAAACGCACAAATACTCAATCAATTCAAATGTTAATCAAATACTGTACATTTCAGATGCACTTTCAAATAAACCTTTATATACAGTACACTTTTAAAATAATTGTTTTGAGAGCAAAGAGTTCACTTTTTCATAAGTTTTATTTTTAGGAATGTTAATCACTCATTACTAGTAAATTTCATAATTTTATAAAATAGTGGTGTTTACTAATTATTAGTTGTTCATTATTTTGCATATGCAATGAATTTCCAAATCAGATTTTAAAAATAGGATTAAACGTTATATTAATTGGTTAATAAAAAGATATTTAATTTTATAACAATATTTTAATTATTCAAAAACTAATAATTATTAATAATAAAATAAAATAAAATTACAATAAAATAAAATCACAATTTCTTCTGTATAATAAATATTCTGTTTGGGAAATCATTTTTAATGCTACTCTTAAACACTATCGAAAGCAAATCAATTTTTCCGTTAAATTTGTTCATTAATTAATTGTTTTTGTTTTATAAAAAGGATTATAATCGTGTATTGAAAAAACCATTTGCAAGCAATAGTTTAATAAAAAATAATAATAAGTCGCTAAGAAAGACTAGTCGTCCAAAAGTATAAATTAACATACGCTTATGAGATAAAAATGGAATGCAATAAAAACAAAAAAAACGGTATTTCTTTGTGTTTACAATTTGATGATTATCTCGAATCTCTGAAATTATTAGTGTTCTCTTAATTATGCCCATAACTACTAAATATTGCCGAACCCAATAAAATATATATCATATATATGTACAAAATTGATTATTAAAATTGATCAAACAATTCCTTAACATATTTACTAATAAAACGTAAGACTAGGAGAGGCTCTTTTCTTTTTATCATTATATTTATATTATATAACTTATAAAAAACTAAAATCTGTGTTTCAATGGGCAATGAGTCGCTCAATATTAAGCGATGATGAAGGCTGACAATGTATTTGAGATGACGGCACAGTTAGATTACGCTTAAACTTCGCTCTTCGATTTTTAAACCAAAATTGTATGTTTTTTGGCTCCAGCTTTGGAAATTTTTGACGATATGGTAAACTATTCAATTCTTCGGTGTAACGAACTATTTGACTGTGAGCCGGATGTGTGTTCATTGAAAACCAATGCTCTAATCGTGGAACCTATTCATAGCAGATCACAGCAATTAAAAATCACTTATTAAATAAATATATTCATATCGAAATCAGAATTACCTCAGACATTGGGTCAATGAATGTACGGCTGCGTCTAATGCGTCGTCCGTCTGGTGATTCAGGCTGTGATGAATTATTGTTTGAATTAACATTAATCTGAGGGAATGTGTTAATATTGTCATAATATTCTTTATCATCATCGCTATCATCAACAGAGTTATAATCACTGCTGCCATCATTTCTATCTAATGGTTCGCTCTTAATGTTTCCAATATTGTTCGCATTGCTATCACTTTGAGCCTCTTCTTCTTGTTTAATAAAATTCATACTAAAATCATTGCTTACTGGACTTTCAGATCTGGATTTCTTTGCGGCTCTCATCGATAAGTCGAGTGTTTGCGTCGCTTCGTGCGAAGACTCGCCAGAATCTCCATCGTCGAGGCTATAATAATCATCGATTGCAGATCCGTTGCGAGTGGACTCTTCGTTACATTTACCACTGGTATCAGATCCAGTCTTCGAGGGACTATGACTACCATTGACCATATCAGTTGTGGCCGAACTCGAATCGCCCACAAACTTTAATTCTGCGCGTTTATGAGCCGCGCGCGCATTTTTAAACCAATAAACAACATTATTGATATCTAACGGCTTTCTTCCTTTTCGCGATTCAAGTGAATTCAATTCCTTGACGTACTCTTGTACTTGAGCTCTAGACGGATGTCGATTTTCAGAGAACCATCGATGCAACTTTGGTAACTCTAATTCGGGATCGAAAGAAGTTCGTATTCGTGTTCGTACGCTCGTAATGTGTTGATGTTGGTGTTGATTATTTTGCGGTGAAGAGATTGTCAAAAGTGCCGGATGTTTCTCTGGTGAATGTGTTCCATTATTACCGGTATTTGCATGTATATTATGGTCGCCATTCGATGAGTTTAAGTCTACTAAAAGTGGATGAGTGGGGGTTCGCCGGGATGTTGACTGATGTTGCTGTTGTTGTTGCTGTTGTTGCTGCTGTTGCTGTTGCGCAGCGATCGCTATTTGCCTGTAATGATTAAAAACTTGCTGCAAATACCACTGATCAAAGCGCCTGCGAGTGTCATCGGGTATGTCTTGTTCGACTCTTCCGCGGCAAAGACCAGTTAAAATTTGCTGCAATAAATAATAAAAGTTTTTTATTATTGCATAAAAGATTAGTTTAGAAAATTAAATAATAACATTAATAATAAAATAGGTTTAAATTTAAGGGATTAAAGCTTTTTTTAGTTGAGTTGTTTGCGCTAAAAAGGTATCAATGACTCGACTCGGCATAGAATGAAAAATTTTAATCATTCAATAGAGGCATTGCATCGCGAATTCGCATTTTTGAAAAGCTCATTAATGTGAAATACATCAAAAGTTCCGACAAAAGCGCACTAAAAACTAAAAGAGAGAATCTTTAATTCCTGCAAGACTTTAATCCCTCGTAATGAAGATTAAGTTTTGTCTGTATGTTTGTGGGGAATCAAATTAGGTATCATCTCTTCCACTAAGCCTGAGACTAAGTAATGATATTAAGAATAGTATTCATACGCAACACCAGTATGAATATATTTACTTTTGGGAATTTCAAAAGTTTTGTGCACAAAATGCAAATTAATGCAAGTTTTATTTATGCAATACTTTTCTGTCTATGTATGTACAGTACGGATATTGTAAGCTATATTACGTGTAAGTGTATGTGCGTATGAATGCATACAACCATATTATAATCTTTCCATTTCTACAGAAGCGCTATGCGTATTACAAACTTTAATTATTAGTGTTTTTCTAAGTAAACATCTTCAAAATAAGGTACATATAACGTTACATACAATCGGTAGCGTTTAAGATTTGCATTCACGAAATTATTAGTATAACTACTGTTACAGTATAATAGAGATAAAAGGAAAGATATTATAGCATAACCAGTTGCGCAGCAAAAACTTTTCCACCGTATTATATAATTTCAATCATAGCATAATTGCGTATTAATTCTAACTAATCAAATAAAAAAATAGTTTTCAAAACTTATTATTGGAAGTTAATACCAATTATTGCACGCAAATAAACTTAAATTATGCAAATATTATGATAAAAATTCCGCATTTTTCGCATGAAAATTAAGTTTAGACAAAATAATAATAATAATAAAACATAATCTTCTATTCATACAGAATATAAACAATTATTTTAAACAAAAATATGATTTGATATAACAAACCTGATCAATAGGACAACCAGAGTTAACGAGAAGGCTATAAGAGTGCGCCAATAAAACTTGTAACAGTTTGTCCTTTAGTTCGTGAGCCGCGTTCAAACGTGGCCTGTGAGGAGTGAACACTATTTAACCATACAATCAACTGTGAACTGCTTTTATAACAAACTGTAAATACATGGGAACTGTTTCGCCCAATACAGTGTTTATTATTAATATAATTCTTATATATTTAATGTCTCTATTATTAACAAATATACGCATTCGATAAGTAATAATAATATCAAAGAAAACCCTTTGCTCTCGTAATGATAAGGCGATTATGAATGTAAATACAATTTTTCTCTCAATTCATAAATATGTGCCTCAAAATGTATTTACAAATTGTTTCAAAATGCATTCAATAAATTTTAATAACTAATAATTGATTAAAATAAAAATTCATGACATTGTTTCAAACCATTGTCAAAACGGCAGTTAAAATATAGATTAGTTATTCGTTCGGTACCTGTAAAGACGAATTTTAAGTGTGGATACGGACGCGATATCGCCGAGAATATCGCCAACTGTTGCTTCAACATTATCGGTGATTTGTTCGAAAGTTAATGGCTTCCAATTCTTAATTTGGATCACACCTTTAAAAAACAAAAATTGAAATGTTTGCGATTAGTATTTGACAGTTTTGTGACTAGAATTATGTACGTTATTCTCCACTTCAATACAGTACTTATTATGATTATGATTATTATTATTATTTTCTTTTGGAAATATTATTCATGAAACATTTTTCTAAACTAGTTTTTTTGAGCTGCGAAGTTTGAAATCAACTATATATTGGTATTAATGCAATATTGCATTTGAGTCCCAATAAAATAGGGTATTAACTTTGATATAAGAAAAGAATAAGAAACATACAAAAAAAGAATCAGGACGAGAGAACCAGCTTTGTGTGCATTAAATTTGCCGGCTTTTAGCCTCTTTTGCATATACAACTTAAGTTTATAGTGAAAGTATTTACGTCTTGCATTGCATTAGTAAAAAAGCCGCTTTACTAAGCTCTCACTCTTTCGTATTAAGATAAGCATAAAGCTATGCCTAAGACTTCATTCTGATGGCTCATTACTTGAGGCACACATCACATGCAAATTCTTTTATATAATAATACTTTTTTCATATACTCTCAAAAATGAAGCAACAAAAAAGGATAGAGAAAAATTTAAGAATTGAAAAAGAAAAATTTAAAAGACATTTTTCAAACATTCGCTGCATGTATATATATGTAACTTTTCATAACAAGACCTTACATTTATTTCAATGCTAGTAATGCTACTGTGCATTCAAAAATGCGATTTTAAAGATGAGAGAGAGAGAGAGAGAGAGAGAGAGAGAGAGAGAGAGAGAGAGAGAGAGAGAGAGAGACTGAGTGTACAGACACACAGCTAGAAAAAATATTATTCACTCGGAAAATGAAAGAAATTGGTTAAAGCAGATTTTTCTTTGCATTTATCAGTGCATAAGTTAAATCATTTTCAGTTCACTTGTATTATCCGTACGGAATATTTCTTTACTTAATATATGCTATTAAAAATTTAAAAAACTATGAGAGGATTAACTTTAAGTACTGTTACGGTAGACTGCCATAAGAAACTAACAAACTTAAGTAATAAATGGAAACAAAAAAATTCTTTGAAAAAATATTCTTATGTTTTTGAATAACTCTCAATATGAAACGTTTTTAATATAATGAAATGAATTTAAACTTCAATATATCACAGTTGGCAATTCATTTTATTCAAAAACGGTGAATTAATTTAGATTTCGTAACGAAAATTGAATGTAGAACTATATGATATTTAATAAAAGATTTTTACCCGCGTTTATCTCATAATTTGTTTCGAAAGTAATGAAATGATTTATTTGGTCAAATGAAAAGTTATGAAATAATTTTTTGATTAATGTATAGATCAGAAAAATAAATAATCGCACATTTAAAATAACTATTAATTCTTAATTTCAATTTACAATTATTGCTACGATAGTATTATATGAAAAATATTCATTTAAAACTTAATTTAAAGAAAGGCTTAAGCCTTATTATATTTTAAGAAATAGGAATTTTTCATAAACAAAACAATAGCGATATAACTTGAAAAGTTTTAATATATTAAAAATGTGATTTTGTTTAAAATCCTAGTGTACCATAATTTTTATCAGTATTAATTACAGTAAGATTCTAATTTATTCCAATTATAGAGCAAAAGCTAATAGGATTACATTCCGTTTGCCCGAATTCCGTTCGACTCAAAATATGATTGTATTTAATAAAATTGGGAGTCTATGAAACTTTATATGAAACGCTAAAGTTCTGAAACCTGTTATGTTAGGTTAGGTTAGGTTTTGCAATAAATTTAAATCTAAAGCTAAAACTTTATAAATTTTTCATTCCTTTTCTAATCTTAACATTAGTTAAAGTGAACTAAAAAACACAAAAGTCAGCTCAAGCAGCTCGATATACCGAGCTTGAGCTGATCCTTTGTGATCTGAGCTGATTTTTGCAACTCTAAAACAAGAGCTGAATTTCAGCTCAAGCTGCAGCTCAGCTCCATCATCTCCAGCTCTCATCACTAGATCCCAAAATAAAATAGGTTTAAGGTTACTGTTTGTAAAATTCTGTTCCATTAACTTGATATTGGAAATAACGTGGAGTTATTATTTGTATGCTGCAGTGGAATAGGTTATAAATTATGGGTCGTAATGGAATCGTTAATGGAATAAAAAAATTAAATGTTATCATTCATTTTAGTTAAGACACCGGATTAATGCTGGATCGGAGCTGCTCATCAATATTAATAATTTTAAAATTTCAAAATAATCTCTAATCTTAACAAAAACAAAACTTTACATTATAATGAATACAAACAAATCAAACATTCCGGTGATGATCATGACGTAATATTGTGTGAATGGAAATGTCAGCGAATGAGCGAAACGCAATAAATGTTTGGTACAAATTATGATCGATATCATAACCAGAGCTTAATCGAGGAGCTCTCTATAAATAAAGCTGTTCTAATGTCGGGTAACCCGACTTGTTTCTTATCGGTTAGTTTTGGGTTTGAAGTCATTATTTCGGGTTGGGTTAAATAATATTAAATAAAATCCGATCTTAAACAGATAATAACTTTATAATTTCTATTTTTTAATGGACACAAAGAAAACATTTTTATATTGTATAATATTTAGCACTGAGAAACAATATTGTGGTTCGGCTGGGGTTGCAAAAGAATAGTATCCGAAACAGATGTCTATAAAACCGAAATTAAATTAAAACTCCGCTCAGCATCAGCTCATTCTTAAGCTTTGTTCCATATCACTATTAATAAGGCGTGACTCAACAGAGAAACAAATAGAAAACAACTTTTATTTTTAATTTGATTTTTTTTCTAAAAATGTATTAAAAATAAACAGCAATTGACACGCAATACGTGAAGTTTAATATGAAAAAAAAATTTCTAAAATTTATAATTAAAGTAAGAGACGAATGAATAGAAATTATGCATGAAATCAATTTATCAAAGAAAAATTATTTAACTTTACATTAAAATAGAGGGCGAAAACGGGTCCTGCAGGGAGTGGGAATGGAAAATTGAAAAAACACGTGGGAATGGAAATATCCTTAAAATATGCTTATTGGTATTGGGAAATAGCGGGAATCCCTCCCGCAAAATTTTTTAAATATTTTCGACCTCAACATTATATCCATTAAGTACCGAATTAAAAAAAAAACATTTAAATTATAGATTAGTAATGAGAACTGGAGCTGAAAATAAGCAATAATAAGCTCAGCTCTAACTCAGTTCAGCTTTCAGCTCAAACTCGCTATATCGAGCTGTTTGTTGTATTTTTTAAAAGTAATTTTCAGTTTCCTGTTGAATTATGCATATGAAATGATTCAAAATTCAAAACGATAGAATAAATAAATTAGTCACATAATAGTCGTATAATTTTGTAATATTTAGAAAAAATAATAAGTAAGTAAAATAAAATTTTTTCATACAATAAATATATAAAATGACTAATTCCAGCTCATCTAAAGTGAAGCTCAGCTCATGCTAATAATAGCTGAATACTAAATCAGCTCAGCTCTAAAAATTTATTTCGAGTTTTCAAGTTTTCGAGCTGATTCTCAACACTATTATAGAAACAAAAAAATCTGCAGAATATCTTATTTAGAAAGCAATAAATTATTTTTTGATAATCGAGTTATTCCTTACGTTAATGAAGATGAAATAAAACTTTAGTGTCTTCTAAACTAAAATTATTGATTTCAAATATGATAAATACATAAACAAATGCATTACAAAATGTAAGACAAAATAAAAACTTTTAACATTCGAATTATTACTTAAAGTTATTAATTGCGAAATGCAATTTTTAGCACAAATTTTGAAATTAAGCCGTAAAAGTTAATAATTTTTCAAAAACTTATATAATAGTACTTTTTAAGGTTAAATTATTTTTTACCCAATTTTCTTAATCTCAATTCTACGGTACAAATATTCTTTTATCAAATCTCTACGTATTGACCAGAGTCTTGGGAAAGAATGTTTTAAATGTTGTTAACATAAAATGTTTAAAATATTGATTACACCTTCAATGATAAGTTTATTAATTTGGCGAACATTTCAAATCAATTAAAATGCTCAAAAAATCAATAATACTCTAATAATTAATAATCTAATGTTTTAAATCTATATTTAATAGAACAAAGAACGTAAAATTTAAAAAATTATATATTCAACACATAACATTCAATTAATAGCGCTTATAATTTATAATACTAAGATGATATGGATTTTATTCCATAATTTCACTTAAGATTAGAATTTAAATCTACCATATGTGTGTCCAAAACTAAATAGCATTAGAGTACGTCACACTTAGATTTATTTTTGGAAGAACGGTATATTAAAATAAAACAATAAAAATTTTGCTGAGCTTGAGTTTTCTTCCACCATTACTATACAATATTTTTAGAAAACATGCGAATTATATTTTTTCCTAATATTTATTAATGAAATCTAAAAATGAAATTTTTGTATTTTGTTTTAATTTTAATCTTAAATTAAATTCTTAATTTTGAATAATATCTAATATAAAATTTTTAAGCACTTTATATATCACAAAATCACGTTAAATAATATTTTAAGGAAAAAAACTTAATTACTTATAAAATTTTATTTTCGTGATGACATTAATTGAATATAAATTGTAAATCAACATATTTTGCAATATCCAAACATAAGTTATTATATGAAAATTAATTGTGTAAAAGTGTATAATAAATTATATTTTATAATATGATGCTAAATGACTAAAAAAATTATTTAATCCAATGATTTAAAATTTTTTTAAGTCCAATATTTTTGACTAACCAATGCTTCTCTTTTAATATAAATCTTTGTTTATTAAGTTTACGACTGAATATTTAATTTCGATTTCAATATTTCTTTTTAGCTCACTTTCTCGTAGAGAAATCGAGCTTATAAATTTGTCCGTCCGTATGTCCGAATATTCAGAGTGCACTTAAACTACAGAAGAAGGAGATTGATTTTAATGAAAGTTTAATACTTATTTCCTATTAATAGATATGTGAAAGAATGTGTTGTTATGGTTTATTATATAGAACTTTAAAATTTATACAATTTTGCGCGCAATTTTTACGCCAATTCTGGCAAAACAGTAGACTAGTAGTAAAATGAATTTGATTAAAGCATAATAGATTAACTATTACGTCAATATTATTCTGATATTTTAGTAGACATTTATAAATAGTTTTACCTGCACATATACGTGAAATAGTGTAATGTCAAACACATTTTTCTAATGAATAGATTTCGCTAAAAGCTTGTGTTAACGCGTCTTTTAGTCTCAATTAAACTAAAGTCTATAATGTCAGTAATTAGTAGTTCAATCGTTATGTGCCATCGATTTTTTTGTAGCGTTATTTGCGGTCTTCAATATATCTCTGTCATTGTATTTACGCATAAATTGCTTTTATTTAGACAATAGTTCGATAGAAAAGCAAGAAACAAATGGACAGAAAATGTTTGTGAGTTAACAAATAAAAAACTGAGTGAATAAAAAAAACAAAACGTACTCATACGTACTAATATGGCGTTTACTGTCGATATACCCTTCACTAATATTAAAGTAAATGCTTTTTCAAAAGTAAAGCTTTACGTATTATTACTGTACATAAAATAATAATATTAAGAAGGAAATAGTATAGTATGGTATAGTATGGTATGCTATTTTTTGTTGTATTAGCAGTAATATTCTATGATGCGTATCTCCAACTGCAACTAAATTCCAACTTTTATCCTTAATCCGGGCATGGGATGACTATCTGTCAAATGATGACAGGATTAACTCTGTAACTGCAAAACTCTATAACTGCGAACTACGAACTGGTATACCGTACAGTTCAGTACTATACAATGTAATGTAGAGTTGATGGTGTACTGTAATCGCTATATGGTGAGCTGCTCACCAGTACAACGCTTTCCCACGTATTGTTGAAATACTAGTTGCAGTAATGCACAAAACTAAATATAAACTTACAAAACTTTCAGTATACACGCATCAGTGATCAGTGCTGTTCTACCATAATTAGCGGGAATTATCTGCAAGCTTTTCATATGATGTGACCAAAAAATCAAAGCTAAAAAGCGAGGTTTTTCACTCATTCACGGCCTTCTTATTACTATTTTTCTAGTTTAACTATAGATTAGTCTTAATCCTACTGCGAGGGTAAAAGAATATTGCACTGAATTTATTTTTACCCAAATGTTTGTATCAATTGAAAGGCGGAATATACACAGTATATAAGACATAAAAGGCACGACAGTTGCTCTGCTCCTGTTTTATTTAAAGATGGATTAAATCTAAGATTAAGTGCCTCCTGTATTATAGGCGTTAGCCATAAACATATACTACGAGGTTAGCAAACTTTGAACGTCACACTATTGTGAAAAACTCAACTAACATGGACTCACACGTCAGGTGTAAGAGGATTAGCGCGAGAGAGCTTTCTTGAAATGTGCGCCGCTCTTAATCCTCAGATATATTTATATACGCCTCTACAATGCATTTATAATCTTTATTAGAATAGATATTCTCAATGCGCACCAATTTTTTTGCCCTCTCATTCATATATGAAAAATTACTGCCATAGCATTAACAAAGTTTATCTCTCATTTCGCCAAATAGGTATCGCTTTAATCATTTTTGTTACTGGTTTTATTAGAAAATATATCATTAAATTAATATAATATGATGTAAAATAAAATTCTAAACAACTAAGTTATAGTTTCAAAGATTATACGCTTTCCGAGTGAATAAATATTAGACGCGTTTTAGGCAATACGCGAAATAATGGGGTTATTTGGTTATACGCTGATAGAATAAAAACGATACACAAGTAGAGTGACGCCCAAATTTTTCAACTCCTACTAAGTCTGACAATACAAAGATTAAAGGAGTATAAAGGAATATGAATAAAAAAGTGGATGAAACAACACTTAAGAGTGGCTGTCAGCCAACAACAACCCACTATTTCAATAGAAGTTATACATACCTTTGGCACCAACAGTTTCTGAAGCAGAATAGCCAAGCCTTAACAGCGCTGTCCTCACCAAATCTATGAATAGCACTCCAGATGATATAATTGCGTACGAGTCTTGTTCGATAATCGGCGACAATGACGACGACAATGATTCGATTGATGACGAGGAGGTAGTAGTGACTGCAGCTATTGATGACGTGACCGCCGATATTGCTGTTGTGGATGATTGTTGTGGCTGTGATTGGAGTGGAATACCACTGCCACTGCCAGCTGCACCGCCACTACCACTACCACCGCTATTAGTACTACTACTTGATGGTACAGAAGCGTTTCCAGGAGCGGGCACTCGCTCTACGATACAATGTATTGGTATTGAGGTGCGACCTACAGATAATAGAGTAACATCGCATTAAAACCAAACTACCGATTAAAGGATAAAACTGGAAAAATAAATTATAATAACTTCCCATTGCCATAAAACTGGATCTAAACAACACAAGTAGTGATAGTTATTTGTCATAGAAAAATGAGCTTAATTTCGAAAGGGAATGTTGGATATGACAACACAAATGGCCATTAACAGCAGTATAACAGAAATCATTGCAATTCAAACTTATTATGTCCCTAAATGTAGATTTATGTCTCGAACATCGGTGTTACGTACCAGTGTGCCCAATACTGTTACAGATATAGTAGTATATCGGTTTTATGTGATTACAGAACAGTACAGATTATTATCAATATTTATAATTAAGATTAACTATAGTATAAAACCAAATAAAACAAGCGAAACGGTTATTATTAAATTAATAAGTAAAGTAACGTTTCGTATATTAAAGCAATGTAAGCATTAATCGGCAAATTAGGAAATGGCTTATCTCGAAAACATGATATAAAATATATTTCTATAACTCTCGTTAAATGCATATTACAGCGCTATATTGCGCTTTACTGAGCAGTGAATGCCAGTGAATGGTTAGCTATACCTCTGTGTGTGATATAATAAAAACATTGTTTGCAATGATCCTAATTATTCGATGACGTCCATCTAAAGTATTACATCGTATATCTCGCTAGTCGTTATTACCGTATTATATACACGAGAAAAAACTTTTCTCTGGGATGAGAAAAAAATAAGTGCAATACTAAAAAAGCCTAAAAGAATAAAAGGCAAAATCTCGCGGCTTCTCACTTGACTAACTGCGCGTGAAAAGCAATTCATAGCCGCAATGAACTTTAGGCGAAAGAAAAAATAAGTTATAGCAATACTTAAAACTAGTAATAAAACACATCAACACCAACTAATCAATACATATAGCATACTATATGGTATATATCATATAAAAAATATATAAACCCAATTTTATACTTAAAAAAGTATTGCGTGTATTTCGTCCCAATCCTATCTTATCTTTTTCTCTTCTCTCGCGTCAAACTTTCTTATTTAAATAATTTTTCATTTCATGCATATTAGTATCGCTACTTTAATAGAGTATGGCAACGAAAAAATATATTTAAAACTGTTACTAAAATGAGGCAAATAAATACTGTCAAAATGATGCACTGCGAAAACGAGTGGTGAATCCAGTGTCATAGTTATATATAACAAGCAAGAATAAGTAATCCTTCGGAAATGAAATGTACGCTCAGAGATAATTGCATTGCGCGCAGTTAATCCCAGCGATAGGATTTGGAAAGACCCGTGACAGACAAGAATGATCGAAACCAGATTAAAATTTGACAACTAGTAAGAAAAGCGCCTCATCTCGCAGTACACATAAATGTTGTATAAGTGAAGTCTTATCTCTTTTCAGTTTTTTACTAAAGACTGCAGTATTATTTAGTTTGAAAATTTGTGTTTCACCCTCCGTCTCACTTTTTCTTCTTTTGCTTATTTTCTTACACACATTATATAAAAATTATCTTTATCTAAAGCTCGGCAAATGCATGCCATACGAGCTGCTGTATTATGCTGTAGTGTAGTGTACTGTTTGATGATAATGTATGTATGCTCTGTGACTTTGAATATTATTTGAAACTTATTGGTGGGGCAAAGAGCTCGACAATATAAATCACATATAAAATATAAAACTACATTTCATTACGACTGATTCAGTGCATTGGCAGTAAGCGTTAATCTGCGCGAGTTATGCTCTGGCATGAAGTCTCAAAGCTTTAATACTTTTACATATCAGAGTGCAGAGTCCAATGTTAATATTATATTGGAGGTTCATTCGCCGCTATACGTACTAACACTTAAATATTATGGCACAAAATGTAGAGTTGGTTTGTTACCGGGATTAAGGATTTTCAAGTGAGCTTTCGTTTGCCTATTGTTTGATGCGAGATAAAAATCAGAATAGCATTTCGAGAACAGGTCCCGATATATACAGTACTATACATCGTATATACAGTATGATACCAATCGAAAGCTCAGAGACAAGTCCTGGTTTAAGCGTTATCTTTACTACATTCACGCCATTGGATGGCTACAAATCTTACTGGATTTTTACTCAAGGAAACCAACAGCTGAACGAAGGATTATTATTGTAAACTCTACACACACCAAACAAGACATATATAAGATTTATCAAACACACAAGAATCAAATCTCTAGCAGGGATTTCAAACTATCCCCTCTTTCCAAAAATGATAGCGGCGTTCGTAATCAAAGTATTAAACGCAATGCATAAATAGCGACTTATTCTGTTTATGAATAAAAATTTTCTCTTAATCTCTAAAACTTGCGTTAAGCGATAAAAACAAAGCTCGAGAACGATTAAAAATGAATAGAAATGCGAAATGGCCTCAAGTAATACCCAAATGGTTGTAAAGTATGAAAGAAAAATGATTGAAATGTGATGCTCTAAAAATATATATGAAACCGAAAAATGAGAAATGATATAAAGCAGTGAATACCTAATGTGTTGTTTGATGGAATGCCTGATTTAAAATCAGTTTGTGCTCCAAACGATGGACAAGCAGTGACAGGCGACGCACTTTCATCGTCGGCCGCGTTAAGCGTGGTTTGTTGCGATGACTGCGACGATGACTGACCCATAACCAGAGACGACGAGTTGTCGCGAGCACTCCTTCGTCCGCATGTCGTGTCGAACGCCATATCTAGCGATTGTAGTGATTGTCCTCCAAGTGCTAGCGATGACGAGTTTAATAGTAAACCCTTTAATAGTACAGTATAAACAAATAACTAGATTAATAAAGATTAATAACACTTTCATGTGACTGACTGGTTGTGTAGAAATTTTTCATATAAATTAGTGATAAAGCATTAAAGCCATTAACTCTCTTTTCTCTATCTTTCTTATTCGTTGTCGATATACTATTCAACTTTATTTTTTCGCAATACATGAAAACAACATTAGAGTTATGGTAAATACCGGCAAAAAATGGATTATGAAACACTTTATCACAACGAAGGACAAGGAAACGAGTATTGAATAAGTGGCTAAATATTAAAAACAGAAAATAAAAATAAAATTGAAACCAAAACGATATAAAGAAAGAGCTAATAAAACGTATTCAATTTGAAAAAGAAATTTTTTCATATCAATACTTTTTTCAATAAAAAAAGGGGAGTGACTGCCAGGTTATGTAATGTTGAAAAACTTTAATTTAGTCTTTAAAACAAAGTAATCATATTTTTCTTTGAAGAATTTGTTATTAAAAACCAGTAAAAAATTATACATTTTTGTATATACGGTAAGATTATTGTTCATATATATGTGTGGGGTTAGGGTTTCATAATTAAATTATGTTTAATATTAATGAAATGAAATCAGTTTTGAATATAATTACGAATATTAATAGACGTGTGTTTGTTTAAAATTACAATACAACTGGTAATTAATAAATAAACGAAATAAAAGCTTATTATAATAAAAATAAATAAAACAGTGTGTACTGTACAGTACATAAACAAACAGATATTAATCGCGAAATACGATGGATTCGTACGCATATTTGCGGCACAAAAATGGGTACTAAATAGCGATAGAGCGCCGTATATATCAACATATAGCGTATTGAATGAAAGGGTTTGTGCGTGTGTTGTGTTGTGTTGCGTTTGAATACCTGTTCGGCGGCTTCGGTCAGTGGGGTTTGAGTGTTAGCTGCGACCCACGCCTCCGCGAATGTCTCCATCATTGACTGAAAGTCCATCGCCAATAACACTGTTCAGTTGTTTTAAATTAATATTACATATAAACAAATTGTCAAACTAATTGCCAATTAAATTGATTTAAGCGTTGATTAACAATAAACAGTAAATGTTTTGATTGAAGCGGCGAACCATTGAAGCATTGTTTATGTCTATATATAAATATATTGTTTATTTATATTTACATATATCGATACTGTAATTAGATGTGTGTCCACTCAAAACAATAACACTTTTCATAAAAAACAGAAACAGATATACTATTATAATAAAAACTAAATGCTGGTCTAATTATGAGTGTTGTCTATATTATGCATAGACTACTATGTTATACGATATACGAGAGTACGAGAGCGCAAACATATTTCTGTATATACAGTGCACTGTTTTCAATCATTTGATTTTGATATTTGCAGCCATACATACAAACCATACGAAAACTACAGCATACACACCATCAACGTCACCAAACGACCAAAATCGCAACTCAATCGCTACCGTATTTTCAATCTAAATTCTCTAAAATTAATAATAATCACGTTTTAACAATCATATAAATTATATTAAACTATTTTTATTATATTAATAATTTAAATAAAAATTTAATTGATAGAGTTTAAGAAATTATTCTTTGTTATTTGTAGCGCTTATTATATCGAGATTTTACTGTATGTAAAGTATTACTGCGCGAAATACTCATCACAACTTCTATAGTATTTATTACGCATAAAAGTAGTTCCAGTTTTCTCAATTAATTCTCATTGTTGTATTTTTAATTAATTAATTTTTTTCTGCGTGACACTAGTTGTTTTCGGTTAACTTATCATTTTGCTATTTATTTTCGATTTCAATAATATCAGTAAAATATTTTCTTTTGTTTAAAAAGAAATATATTTGATAGATATAAGGAATTTCTATACACAAACAACGTCGCAAAGAAATAAAATAAAATTCATAATATTTATACGAAAAGTTTTAATGCACGCGATTTTTTCTTAATTTCAATGTTTTTGAATAAGAAAAATATTATAAATTATATTTGATAATATATTAGGATATTTAAGAGTTTCCAATATTGCGAAATCTTTCTTCCGTTTTATTAAGCACCGATTTTTAATAATATTTATGCAAATCATAACCTATTATGAGAACTATTAATAATTAATTAAAAAATATATTTAATAATTTCTATTTAACCTGAATTTATATATTATTAAATTTGCGTATTATAACAATAATAATAATAATAATAATACAAAGCGTCTAAAAAGATTGTCTTTATTGAGGCAATTTGTTTTAGTTAAAAAGTTTATCTGGTAATAAATGAAATATAATTTCTTAATAATAAAAGATCGTGTGTTATACACAAGTGTTTAAATAAAAATAATCACAGTAATAATTAGAGTTATATTACTTTATGATCCACAAGACAAAGGATAAAATGCAAAGACTAAGTCTTATCAGAATAAAAGTTGGCTAAAAAATTGAATTTCGCTAACTTGTTAGCCAATATATAAATTCTTGACTAGGGATATGTGATATGAATAGGCATAAAAATCTTTTTTTACAGCGCTTTGCGTTAAACTTAAAAGAGGATGATATGTGATAATAACTTTATGATAAGTGCATTCAATTTCGTGCGTCTAATTTTTTATTTCTATGTTTGCCATATATTTACGTCTTCTTCATCAGAGTTATAGATAACGTTAGCTTTAAAATTTCATATCATTTTATTAGCTTAATATGCCCTTTTAAATGCTTTAGTTTGCTATCTGCATATTAACAAATTATATTTAACGTTTAAACATAAAAAATTGTTTAACGTTTGCATTAAAAGATTTTATTTTATTTTTTTTGCATAAAAACTTAACGAAATGTTAGCGCAAGTATTTATTAGCATCACTTGATATTAACTAGTATTACATTGGAAAATAATGAACTAAATGTATTGTACGATTAGTTATAAAAACTAATGATTGCATTATAGATTATTTTAGATTTTCGAATTTTTAAGATAAAGTTTTAGTTACCGTACGTGAGAAAAATCTGTGATTTTGCCGATAATTCGCCTGATATTCAAAACTTCGTATCAAGTTTTAAAATTTTTTTATTTATCCCATCATTTAAAATCCCATCTGTATTTCACTCGTAAAATCCAGATCAGTTCCGTTTGACGCTAAAAAGGGTAAACCAATGATTACGCAAACTGAATGTCGAAATCTTTAGATCCTTATATAGAAAATATTTTAAGCTTTTTAACTAAATAACTAACTTTCTTTAAGGAAAACTTATTTTAAATATTTTACGAAACCAGACTGAACTTCAAATATGTTCTTATTTGATATGAAGATTATTAGAAACACTTATTTAAAACTAATCACTGCTCAAATTATTGACTGGATTATAAACAAAATATTGACCAGATTGTTATAACTTTAAAGACGGACTAAACAGCGTGTAAACTCAAAGTGAGCTAAAATTTTTAAGTTTAAAGTATCGATAATTTTGAAACTTTCCACTAAACATGTTTACTTATTATTTTAGTGATGAAATTCAGCTCGTGTTGTAGAGTTTATAGCTGTAAAACCCACTTGAGTTAAACTCAAGCTCAGCTCAGCTCAGCTTTCGGTTTAAGCTCTGTATACCTCACTGAATGAGCTTGCATGAGATTTGTTTAAAATATTTTTCAATTTCATGTTTGTCGGGAAAAGAGGAGAAAATTGATTAAAATTAAGAACTTAAACTTTGAGTAAATTTCAAAAAATTTGTTAACAGTGCCTCACAACGTCAGTTTAATGTTTAATATAAAACACTCACTCTAGTGTTAGCGTTAGAATAATTAGCACAAACAATATTTTTTGAATTACTCGACTTTTTATTGGAGATATTAAGAAATACCGCCAATAAGCTAACAAAGTTGGCCTAACTTGTAAGTGAGATTTTAGAACGAGAATTTTTTATATGATAGAGGGCATTTTTCTGATCTTATAGAATTTTTCAAAAATTTAAATAGTCTTATAGAGTGCTCACCAGGAGGGAAAATGTGTTTTAGACAAAACATTTTTTATCCTGAAAACGGTTATAGATAATACAACCGTTCTTTATTTGAAAATTAAATTAATCTTAATAGATAATAATATTAATTTTTCAAAATTTTTAGAAAACTTTTATCAGCCATTTATATTACTTTGAAATTTTAAAAAATAATTTTGAGATTTTTCTTGAAGACTTGCATAACATAAAATGGGGTCATTTTAATAGCATTTTTAATGTAGATATTTATCAAAAAAAAGTTTAATTCAAAAAAGTGAAGAGAAAGTTATATAAATTGACAAAAACTTAAAGTCTAGACATAACTGTATATAAATAGAAAGTTAGTAGTAGAATACCATCTAGAGGCATTGGCCAGAAGATTGAATTAATGTGTAAAATCAAAAATAATAAGTTAAACGTAATCAAAACAAGAATGACACGTTATCAAAGAGCTCACTTTTTTTAAATTAGTATTCGACAAAAATATATATAAATTGTAAATGACAACCCGCATTACAGTTTAAGTTAGACAAAATCTGTAACAGACTAACTAGGGTACAAATTCGACCAAACTAACGTATCCGTCGAAAAAACGTTAAAATAATCACTACCGGATCAGATACAGCACCGGTATCAATACAGTATTTGATTTGACAATACCAAAATATTTTTAAAAATTAACTTCAAACTAATTAGATTAAATAATAATTTTATTAAAGTAATTATAACTTTAAATAATTAGATTAAATAGAAAACCATAGTGGTTTATGATATGAAAAATATGATTCATACAGATTTACTTTTAATGAAATACCGCGA
>JAQGAW010000022.1:0-58676 GCA_034698025.1 Phthiracarus crinitus
CACCATAATTGACACCATAATTGGCTTATAAACACACCATAATACCATACCATAATTTATGCCTTCAGACACCATAAAAATCCGATTCCTGCTCATAAGTTAATTCTTTTTTAATGCTATCGCAAAGCGCTTCATATAAGATATAATTAATGAATCAAAATGAGATTATTGTATTTACTACTAATTTATTTCATTTATTTAAAATATTAAAACAGAAAAAACAATAGTTTAGATTTGATGAGATTTGTTGGCAGTATTTTTAAAAATTTGTCGATAAAAAATAATAAAATTGATAACAATATTAATATAAACAATGAATTGTTGTACAAATTTGTGTCGTCGTGTAAAAAATTTATAAATATAAAACAATAGATGTAAAAAAATCAGAGATAAGAGCAGCGAACACATAACACATTACAGTTTACGAGTGTGTAATCGACTTCGTTTCGATTTCCTTCCGTCAACAACTTCCTCAACGATCGACCTTTTCTTATTTTTGAACGAAGCGATACTTTTCGCGATCGCTGTGTCTGATTGTTTCTTCGTTTCCGGCTGTTTCTTCGATACTGTTTCTGGCTGTTTATTCGTTGCTGTTTTTGGCTGTGTGTTCGTTTCTTCGTCAGTGTCCTCTCCATTATAGAGCGCTCTAAGATTAATCCTCTTTTTCGTTCGTTGAGAAGTTTTGGAATACGAACCCAACTTAATGAAGCCATCAGTGACTATCTCTTCCAAACACTTGTGTGGAGGGAAACCCCAATTACATAATAACTCGACAGCAAATGACTTGATCTCTAATGATGGTGTGAGTTGTCTCACTTTATTCACTGTGTAATCGATTTTAGTTTTTTTAACAACTTGTCGCGACAGATGCATGTCTATCATGTCTTTAATCATCTTTAGTAAGAAATTGGGTTCAACTGATCGCACGCCAAACATAATAAATATGGCGAACTGATACTCGATTTTTTGAATTAAATCGATTTGTTTCTTTTCTTTTTCGATTTCGTCAAACATTTTAAATTTGATAAAAGTTCTAGTTTTACATAAATTTTAAAGTAATATTTTTATTAAAATTATTTAAAAAAGTCAATAACTGTTTAAGTCAATAAAGAATAAAGAAAGCATTGAAAGTATGACACTAGTGATCGAAGCTTATATAAAGAGATACAGTAATATTTTAAATATGAATAATCGAAACTTAGTAAGTATTGCTCATTAATAATAAGTTTAAGTAAGCTTAAGAAACTTTTAAATCATTCAATGATTTAACGTATAAAAACAATTAGTCAAAACACATTACAGTTTTTATTAAAAAAATGTCTAGATTTTCCCTGACAAACAAAAGTTAAACTCAAAATCAAAAAATATATACGTAATCAAATTTAAAAATGTCAGAAATTCAAAAGAATTATTAAAATTCATGATCAATATTCCCAGAGCTCACCTAATCTTAAAACTTTCATAGTTCTAATTTAATTAAGTTCAATCATAATTTGAGTCAAACTTGAGTTTTTGTGAATTAATGTGAAATAGAAGCGCACAGTCTAAACACAAAAGTTCAGACGAACAGATGAATCCCAAATACAAAAGCGAAACTTTTCTAAAGTGAAATAAAAACAAAAACAATTTGTCACAAATTAGAATATATTGTTATCCATTGCGTAAACTTAAGGATGGATTTAGTTTGGCCTTTATTTTATAGTTTTGTTTATCTTACTTTTCCTTTCGAATAGTGTGTGCGGACTAAAAGAAAACACAAATCTTCTTAAGTATTGTGTATATACTTTTTTATTGTTATTTGTACACACGATTCGTATTAGGAAAAAATAATAGCAATTCTGATTCTATTAAATTGCATATAAGTATTATTGATCCTCAAAAAAAATTGACACGTCGTCAGGGAATTGCGGCTAAAAGCTTGTATTGCAGTATTATCAGTATCATTAACCGGAATAAAAATAGCCAACAGTTTGCCAAACAGAGTGAAAGTTTTATTATGATAGAACAGAAAGAGAGGAAAAACTTTTTCGGTACATATATTATACCTAAGTATAAAAAATGATGAACATTAACTAACAGTATGTTTGGACATAAAAGATATATAGCAAACTACAAGACATATTAGCCGAGAATTAAGGAATACTGCAGTGACTATTTTTCTCTCTCTGCCTCTCTCTCTCACGCTGTTGTGTTGTGTGCACAATGCTGTGATGTGCCAAATGTTGAAGAAGTAGAAGCAAAAAAATTCAATTATCGCATGGCTATCGCAGCGAATTTTGAGTGATTACACGACAATCGCATTTCACAGTATTATTATTATTATTATTCTTTCAAACTGATAAAAACCGAATACAGTGGCAAAAATTACAGTGTATTGTGTAATCTCGTTGGCAGAAACACAGTTTGGCTGTCTGTAAATGAACAACAGATACTGCTGTCTGAAGATTAAAATTTTTGTGTCCAATTTAGTGGCGAAAGAAAGCCTCAATACCTCAATACCAAACATGCGATACAAACGCGTTGTCACTTCAAACAAAGACTCGCACTTTTCCGCTAACTTTGTGCTGATCAATAGCAAACTAGAAAAAAAAGTTTCTCGCAAACAGTTTCTCGCTTTTTTGTCTTTGCATTTCCAACATTAGCGCTATCCAGAGCTGGAGCATCGATGCAGTGCCAAGTTTTGCGTTTGTGTGACTGAATTCTGATTTTTTGTCTGCTTTGCATTAACTAAAACTTTGGAGTAACTAATAGTTACTATTTAAAAAAACTAAAATAATTACACTATTATTATAACTTTTTATATTGTTTTTGTTTTTTTTCCAGTTTTTACTGATATACTAACTTTCCGTTAATACTTAACGCTATTATTAATTTTTTTATTAGATTTGCCAACGCGTTTAACGAATAAAGCACTCGGAATACTATTATGCGTAAATGTCACACAATCAAAGTGGATAACAGTGTGTGTGTGTATTAGAAGAGGAATATTCTATACTCAACACATTTATAAGCGAAGAGTTTAGTGTAATAATGAAAACTTTTCCAGCCTATTATTATGATTATTATAAAGAATCCAAACGAGAAATACTAATAATTTATAGCACAGCTAAAAAATAGAAAGTAATATTAAATTTCTGAATCGAAAAAATATCAAGTTATAGTTGCGCGGAATAGCGGGACATCTCTATTCGATGTTTTTTAATGGCATCAGCAGAAAGAAAATTACTATAAAATAACAAAAAATAATATTATAATAATATTCTGTGCTGCTGTGCTGTTTTTTTCTCGCCATACAAGTGTATGGCGTATTATTGTGCTTGTAATACAGTAAGGCTTCTTTCATTTAAATAATTATATATTACAGTATATATTTTACTGGTATATGAATGATATTCACGAGAATGAAAGTGAGAGAAACGTCATTTATTCACTTCTGTCCTTATTCTTCGTAATGTTAAATTTTTTTGATTGGAAATTCAAGTGAAAAATTGATGCCTGAAATAATTTAAGTTTTTAATTAAAGTGATTTTTATGTGCGTTTCGTCTGTGCAGAGAATTAGACAAAAAAATCTTGTGCTATATTTTATCGTTGGAAATATATATTTTATTTTTCAATATATTAATGAAGTGAACAAAAATGTTGTTTAATCATCGATCAAAGTGTCACTTATTTGTTTAAATTTTTTTATTAACAAAAAAATTTAGAAGAAGAAAACAAAAACTCGTGTGAAGACATAAAGAGAGAAAAATGAAAAAGATTTCATCTGAAAAGTATTGTTTCCATTGAATAGAAAGTTGATTAATAATTTAATGAATAAATTTACGTTTCCTAAAAAAATTCTCGTTTAATGTTCCAACAAATAGACGCGTAAATTAGTCTCTACTCTACACTTTAAATCTATTATTTAAAATAAAAATTAAGTTATTATAAAGTATAAGTCCGTGTAATGAGTAACTTATTTATGCAAACAGTACTTTTTAAAAAGTTTTGTGTTAATAAAAAAATCAATTTAAAGTGTTTTGCTGTGATGTGGTGTAAAAATAACACGTGAATATAATTACTACGCGAAAAACAATTTTTTCATCTCATTTACGGTATTACAAAATTCCTAAATATATTCGTTTCAAACTTTTATTTGATATTACATATGCTTAGAAACTATTAACAATAAACAAAATGATGACGAAAAAAATCGAAAACAACGCCACTACAAGTGCCACCACAGCTACAGACACTACTAATACTACAACCACTCCGTGCGACGAAAACTTTAGCCAAGTTTATAACGATTACTACAAAGCAATAAAAAGAGACGAATCGTCTCAATTAAATAATATCATTAATCATTATCAAATGCGACACACAATCGCGGCACACAATATAGCAGCGGTAGAGCGGAGCGCATCATCGCAGCCGACAACGTCCGCAGTCACTGCTACGACAACAAAACCGATGGTGACGTTCAAAAAACAAAATTCGCAGAAACATCGCAACCACGGAATGCGTTGCAACAGTCAAAAACAGTCGGAACCCTTTGTAAGAAAAACAATCAGACAAAAATAAAACGAGTTTTATTCAAGTTACTATAACAATAAGAAATCCAATATATTTTATTTTTAATTTGAGAGCCAATTGACAAGTGTGAGCTGAAAAGTTGTTTTCTATTTGCAAACTTGCCTTATATTTATTGTGAGCTTTATTTCGATTAAATTGCGTAAGCGTCCCATTCATCTCTTTTATAGCACTGAATTGCAATTATATTTCGTTTGCTTTTCAAATGAATAAACTCTTGTTATTTGCAAATTCCATTTAATTTACATCAAAATTCAATATGATTTATATTTCATGCTTTGAAAGAATAAGTCAGGTTATCCACTCTCGCTCTAAAGCGCTATCTTGAGCTTTATTTTAGAGTTAAAAAGCCTATTAAAAACTTTTTTAAAATTATTAAAATTTTAAAATTTTGGTTTGGGGACAGGTTTTTTCAAAAATATTCTTTTTGGTCGAACAATACGGGATACAAGTATATCTTACAGATGTTGTTATTTCATAATATTTATTTATATTAATTAAAAATACCTAAACATTTATAGCTAGATGTGTATGATTGCTCGAAACAAATTAAAAATTATATACAGTATTAATCAATCACCAGAATAGCACTAACAGTTAGACTTTGACAGAAACCCGCGAAATGTGATCTAAACTGTCACAATCATTGTAATCAAACGGAAAGAACTGACTGCAAAATACTGATGATGACACCAAATGATACAAATGATGCGCCAAACATGTGTCAGTATCATACGAGACAGTTTGAAAACAATCGGCATTATCTGTACCACAAGTATCAACAGCATCGAAATCAATTAAATCGACACGAATTCGTGTACGACGAACACTATGAACAGGAGAAATTTTTCAACACCGAAATGGTAAAGGATTTGCGTTGGATTCACTGGCGTATGACTTTGTTTATGTTTTACTGGATCGTGTGGTTCATATTTTTAATTGGGGTCATCATTATTGTGGCGCTGAGGGCTAAGATTTTAGTTTGATTCAAAACATTTATATAAGTTTTAATTATTTTAATAATTAGATACAATTATATAAGATATATAATTTATAAATACAGTGTATGATTGCGTTAAAAATTGAGTTTTTATTCTTTTTTGAACGAAAACAGAGTTTGAGATATTAAAAAACTTTTTATTAGTATTTTTTTAAATAAATAAATAAATAAATAATATTTATAGTAAATAAGTGATCGCATATTTATTACGTTTCCATACATACGCTCATACATATATATTAAGTTTATTGATTTTTCTAATGTTTTGGTTTATCTGTTTATCAGTATCTATTCCTTGAGTCTCTCAAAACTATACAGCAAATGATATTCACTTCGATTCTAAATGGTTTGATAATAGTTTTCCTACAGTTCTATATCACTTAATTGAGTATCTGTTTGATTACGTGAAACGAGAACATTTATGTTTTTTGTTATTACTGTCGATGTTCTTCCGCTTTTTCGCGTCCATAAGTAGTTCTTTTTATTTTTGCCATTTTTATGTTTAGTTACGAAACGAGTTAAATCTGATATTTTTTCCTCATTTACGAAAATTTTCTAGTTTTATAACATTGTTACTGTAAAAGCTATTAATTTGAACAAACAATAAAAATTTATTATTTAATAGGTTTATTGAATAATATTCAAACAATAATAAGTTTTTTAAACATGAATATTATTATTCAGATTCCAATTATTTAGTTTTAGGAAACTTCTTTATTAATCGTTTTTAAACGTTTAAAGAAAACAGTCATATGGGCTAATAAATCAGTAATAAAGCAAATAATAATATATTATTTATGAGTATTAGTAATCAAAGTACTCAGAAAAAAAAATATTTCGTAACACTAATTTCCAGTACTTTGATCCGCAAAAAGAATCTGTTATGAACGTAACGGTACAAACAAAAACAAGCGCATGAATATTAATTATACAGAGTCTTACGACTTTTCACATATTTTCTCTATTTTCTTTGTGCACTATTTATTCCTAACTCACGAGTTACTGAGTAAATATAAAACACGCAGTTAAACACACGAACACAATAACAACAACACCATCGAAAAAAAACAACAACACATAAAGACTTTATGTCAATGTCATTCTCGCGTTTGAAGAGCTATTCTCGAGCCCATACACTCTTACACTCTCTCTTATCGATGTATTTTATCAAAACTAATGCACAAATTATTTAGTTGGGAGCGCCCTATCCTTCACTGCAAACATACATATACTCGTACACACATTACACATACACATACACACATACACATACAGTACACACTGCATTCATACAACGCATTAAAAGTAAACGATAGCACGCCTACTCTCGTGAGTGTCGGCCAATCCTCTCATGAGTTAATGGACAAAAACTTTCGCTGATGTGCGAGAAGTGAAGTGCAACAACATTTAGTTTTGAAGAAATTACATATTTAGAGTGTGTCTTCACTCCAAGCAGTTTGCAACCTTTAACTCTCTCGCTCGCTCTCTCCTGTGGTGTTTTTCATTGAGTCAATCACTCACTTTGATGAGAGCAGCTCAAGCACACAACGCACACACACTCACACCACTCTAAACAGACATAACACGCTCACATCGATTTGAAAATCATCTATTAGTAAATTTTTTAAAAAATTTCTCGTGGAGAAAGAAAAAATAACTTATTATTATTTGGTTTCTCGTCGAAACTTTATATTAGTTTTTTGATTTATTTTATTAAGTAAATTATAAATAATTTATTTTCTACTCAACCGCTGCGTTGAAAAACTACTTTTTTTTTGATGGCTTTATCATTGATATTACTGGGTCTGGTGCTGGCAGTGATCCGAATTGATGGTATACTAGCGGAAGGTTCTTGCGGTGAAATGCGCCTCTGCTGTCCAGGACGCGATTCATCGTGCGTCGTGCAGAAGTCTGCCGTTAACACTATCGCCGAAGGATTAAATGATAAGCCGTGCTATTGTGATGGAGCGTGCATTGCTTTAGGAGACTGCTGTTCCGATTATAAGCAGTCGTGTAGTGGTATGTCATTTAAGTATTTATTTTAGTTTTCGCTCAACAAAATGTAATTATAATTAAATTCTAAAGTTTTATTTTTCTCTCCCTTTTCTGCTTATCTGTTAATAATAATACTAATGATAATCGTAACGAAACGACATTATTTTGCGTTATACATGTATGCTATATTTAACTTTTCAAAATTGTATGCTTGGAAATTCTGTTTCAATCCACCAAATATCACATATGGTTCAAATTTTTGCACAAAGATTATGTAAATGATATTCGGAAAAAAATATTCGTTTTCCACTGATGTCGGCGGTGGTTAAAAATAAAACTTCAATTTCTGTGTGCGGCTGAAACGGTATAACCAAAATGATGCAAATTTTAGTGTTGCCTGAAGAAAGTTAACAGATATTACTGTAAGGCGTAACGAAACACCGGAAAAGTTGATACTTCAGTGTTTAAAAATATATATTTTTTGCTCATAAATTTGCTGAACGACTGAAGAATATTGACTTTTCTGCTTAAGTTCGTACACTGTAAATATTCTTACCCAACATTTTTAGTTCTTTTTTTTATAATTTGCTTGTATTTTGTTTTTATCTCTTGTTTTTTATTTGTATATTTATTTATCACTTCTTTTTTCTCTGTTACGCAACCGAGAGTTCAGAAAAGATGAGAAGAGCAGCAATAAAATATTACACGTAATTATTATTGTCTTCTCTTCGCTATTTAATCAAACTTTTGGCGAACAATACTCTTTTTTAAGCTGTTTTTCCCTAATCAGTCAATTATTTCTGATAAGTAATTTTTTCTTCTGCTATACTTTTATGGGGTCACTAATCACACATATAGTTAACATGATTTTTTATTGGTCTCAAAGTTTACTGTTCAAAAAGGTTATCAGTTTACTCTAATACTGTGGTGCACTTTAATCGATGAAGAAAATTGGAATAAAAATAAAAATAAGTGAATTTTTTCCCTATGAGATCGAAGTAAAAGAGAAAACTTTATTTTTCACATAAATTAGATAAATTATCAGCCATATGTTTCAACAGTTTTTTCGTTTTTTTCCTCTCCCGAAAACAGTGATTGACTGTGAGATGTCGGAATGGGGTGAGTGGTCCAACTGTGATGCGGAGTGCGGTTTGGGCACAATGTCCCGAACGCGTACCATTAAACGCCATCCACAGAACGGCGGACGAGAGTGCTTGGAGTCGCACCAGAAAAGGGGATGTCATGGATTCAAGTGCGAAGTGAAGTCTCACGATAAGACTTCGAAAGGTAGCACACATTTTATTGTTACTGTAGAGTAATCTTAAGGGAAATTAAACGATGAATAAACAAATTGATAATAAATATGCTAATTCACAGGTTTTTTTTGCTTTTATCTATTGTTCTCGTTATTATAGGGTGTCTTGTAAAAACATTTTTATAATTAAAAAGTAATATTTATTAAATTTATTCTGTAATGATTAATTGCTCGAACAAACCCCGCAAATGATTGCAATACCCGCCCAATTTGTGATCGATATTCTCATGCCCCTCACGAAGGTATTGGTTTTTTGTTAATTTATTAGAATCAATATATTATTTTGAAAAGGATTATAGAATTTTTATTATGTTTGTAAAAAAATCGCTTACACAGATAATAAAATCTGCTGAGTTTAATAAACTCAATTCAGAAGTAGAAATTGAATTAATATAAATCCATCAAAACTAGTATTTGCCCATTTAAGTGGCAGCGATAGTAAATATAAACAGATGCTCATTT
Source organism: Phthiracarus crinitus (assembly GCA_034698025.1). Lineage (NCBI taxonomy): Eukaryota > Metazoa > Arthropoda > Arachnida > Sarcoptiformes > Phthiracaridae > Phthiracarus > Phthiracarus crinitus. The sequence continues at coordinate 9,346 of JAQGAW010000022.1, forward strand.
GAGCACTGGGGTGAGCAATGATTCGTGAGTCCTGATCACCGTAACTCTCAATCTCAATTGAGGTCATTCGAAATTAAAATAAACTATACGATACTTGTCATATTGTAAATTAAAAATCCAAATATAATAAGACATTGTTTTTAAATATAAATAGATAAGATTTATTATTGAAAAATATTATAATTCAGTAACTCAGCGAATACTATACAGCATTTGAAGAAAATATTTCAGCTAAGTTTTGAGTTTGAGACTCGATATCTATTTTGAACTCAATACAATACCAACCACTACTAACTTCGTTTCTCTCCGCGATATTTAATACCGTAACAGTACAACTTAATATGTAAAACACATTCTCACTCTCACTTTACCCCCTCTCTCACTCTCATTCACTCCCTTTCCCTCCAGTATCTCAAACTACGGTATTATAGTAAAGTGAAACGAAGGTCAAAACTTTTGACTCAAAAGAATTTAGAATCCACTTTAGAGAGTATTATCAAAACTTTAGACGCAATGTTTGGGGACACTTATTGACACAATGATTTTCCATCCAAATCTTGGCAGACACTCGTTGTGCTGCTACTGTAAGAGGCAAATATTTTGAATATTTTATTGAGATTTATTATTCGTGCGCTGCGTGTAACTTCACTATAAATGGTTTTTAAAGTACGCTAAAGTAGTATTCAAATGATTTATTTTTTTGAGAAAAAATAATGTATATCTAATTAAATAAGTAGTTTTTGCCGGTAAAAACTGTTATCATATGTTCACTTTTATTTTTAAGAAAAAATCGTTGTCCACATACCAGCTATTAAAGCAAATGAGTGATAAAAATAAAAGAAAATTTTTTAAAATATATTATTTATCTGTATATTTCTTTCTTCCCTCTCACTCTCTCTTAGAAACAGCATTGATATTGCCGTCACGTTTCTCGAATACTAGAAATATCGACGAAACCGCTGACATTAGAAAGAACCTGAGACTTCGTTATCCAAAGGATCCCCAGAAGGAAAATAGCCACAAGTGAGTGAGTGTAGCATTGAATAATAATTATTTATATAATGCTAAATAAGAAGAGAGAAGCAAAGCAACAAAAATTATATGATAATAAGTTTTCTTTCTGTAACCTATAAATCTAAAAAAGGTGATCCAAAACGCAGATTATTTAAAACAAAATTATGACAGTTGTAGATCTTTGAATTAAATTAAATCAATCAAACGAAAAGCGTGTGATGGTTTAGGGACCTTAAACATAAACATATGCCAAACGCGGTTACTTTTTAACCGTGATATTGAATACAGAATAACTTTTTTAACAGCAAAAATTTGAATGATATGGCAGTGAAGTGTATTACTAAAACGCAATTTAGTTTTTAGTCGGTTCGCCTTTTGATTCACGGAGATCACAGCTAATGTTAATGTTATTAAAGTAATGTTTATTGAGTTTTAGGTTAACTCGTTAATTTTCAGTAACTTGTTTAAAATTTGAGATTTGTTGGGAAAAAAGAAAATAATCAAAATTAATATGTTTTAGAATGCTTTTGGAAAACTAGCAAAAATAAGAATAGTGTAGATAATAATTCACTAGAAAAATTCGCTAATAAATCACATAAAATGTTCGCATAAATTTTGATAAGAAAAATATAATTAATGATTGTTATTGTCTAGTTATGAAGAATGTGTGTTACATATTCCTCATAATTGCGTGGCACTATGAATAATCTGACTAAACTAATAATAAGCTGAGTAAAGTTTTTCAACAAAAAAATGGGTTTACGGTTAATGTAAACGTAAAGATTTTATAGATAAACCTTATCGTTTTGTGCATCACTTTTATTAAAATTAAGATTAATTTGAGTTTATCGTACAAAAAAATTTAGATGATATTTTTAGTTTTGTTTTTAGAAATGAAAAATACTTATAAAAGTAAGTTAAACAAGGTTTATTGCATTAAACCTAGCTATAACTATTAAATTATATTTTTTATCACAAATCGCAAAGAAATTAAGTTAAAATCTTGAATATTTATTAAATTAATTTAGTTTACGCCATTTTGCATAAAAATCAAAACAAATACATAAATAATTTCTTACATTAAAGTTTATATAAGGGCTCATAATTATTCAAAAAATAACCAAAAATATTTTATATTAATTTTATATAAACGAATCTAAAAAATAAACCATTTCTTTAATATTTAAATGAATTAAGCAAAAATTTTTGATCATTTAATAAAAAAACTCGAATTCGAGAGTATAATTTAATATGGACTATCAAAAAATGAGTTTATTACTACTGAAATTATCATTCAAATAAGCTAAAATAAAATATAAAATTTGGATCAATATTGGCTTTGAATTTTGAATGATTAAAAAATTAAATTTATTTATTTAATCTTATATTGAGTTAATGTTGTAGCCGTGCCTCGGATTCTTGGGGAGAATCAAGTTCATATCAAAATTATAAATTAAATTTTTTATTAAAATAATTTGCCTTTTAATGCATTGCTTCATAAATACGTATATTTTAAGTAAAATATCATAAATATTTATAAAAGATTAAGATTTTATTCACACAAAAATAGCAGAATTACCGTAAAGTTTAATGCAATAAACCTTTAAATTTTTTGTTTTATATTTCAAATGAAAAATTAGTGCATAAATAAATTTATTCTTTTATTTTTTTCAGATACGTTTTACTTCTTGAAATTTAATCCAATTATTAAATTTAAAAACATTTTTCGTTTAAAAAAAATAGATACTGCGTTGTGTTCGAAGTGGTAAAGTCTCGCAAGGCTTGTGATACAATGAGCCCTGAAATTGTCAGCAAATTACAACCTGGTTCTCGAGTTTGCGTGCAATGCGAAGACGCGGCTATGAGAAAGCATTTAGAGTACCGCTGTCAGGGTCACGGAGTGGAGGGGAAAATGACGAGATGGACGTCGTTGGCAGTCCATAACTGTCACGGAAGATGGATTAGACGAGAGCAGCATAGAGAGTGCCCGTGCCATCCATCGGCTCATCCGGACTTTATATTTGTTTAAAACTAAATTAAGTTTAAATAAAAAATTTTTATACTAACATAATAGAGTTAGAGTGTCAGTGTGTTTGTAGAACATATTTGAACACTATTGTCGTTCTTCACTAAAATTCGTACATTTCGTACATTATTAAGAAACTGTGTATCAGTTAAAATTTAACCATAATTATTGTAAACTAAACTAATTTACTGTTAAACGTTTTGCTCATATAATTAGAGCTTTTATTAAAGGCTTGGTCCACATAAATAAATTAAAAGTTGTCGAATAAGTTAAAAAAATACACAATACAAAAATAAAATTAATTATACTTCGTATACGTTAGTTAAAGATCAGATATTGGTTTTGCTATAAACTGCATTTTATTTTTACATTTTAGATGTCACTATTAATTAGTTAAATCAAAATCATTCGTTTTAATAGCTTTTCAATATAGTAATAAAAGTATCAATAATCGCTACTTTGTGTACAATACTTATACATATGTATAAAAACTAATTACTTTGTGTTTTATCGCACTTTCATAACTCCATTTACTAATGTGTTTAAAAGTTGAGACTCTAATATAATTAAAATTAACCCAATATAAATAAATTTTAGGACAAACAGCGCTATAAATTGCAAAAAATAGACAAAAGTTTTTAGTAACGCCTATTCAGGCAAGAATTGAACGGTTTTAATTCCGGTAACGTTTGCCAATAGATGGTTACGTTAATCAATAGCTGGTTATGATAAATATTAGCCTTAATCTTCAATATATTTCCTGATATCTATTTAACTCGTAACTTTAAAATTCCGATTAAAAAGTGCAAATCTAGAGCATGTTATTTTAACTACAACTCGAATTTTATGGTAATTTTTTAAGAGATGCAGAAAGAAAAGGCAAATAAATGGATTTTTATTTGGAATGGATTTATAGACAATTTGAATTTGTTTGAATTAAAAAATTTTAATTGACGATAGTTTGGAATTGGCTACAAATTTCTTTATGTAAAAATATCTCAAAAAATTTGAAAACTCTTTATGATTTTAAATTTATCAAAAATCAATTGTCATCAACTGTTACTCAATTTACTCATCCTTTTAATATAAAACTTAGAAAACAATATGAATCTTTGAGGTTGGAGTGACGTTTGCAAAAATAACATGCAATACAAAATAGAAATATTTATTGTTATTTATTCATTGGGATTGTGAGAAATTAATCTACAATTTTTAAAGTAATTTTCAATTATTCCAATCTCTTGTCTGTTTGATTTGATTTGATTTGATTCTTCTGGTCGGTTCGGTTCGGATAGAAAATCTCGGCTTGTATTTAAGTTATTTTTTGCTGAATAAGGTTTAAATATACATTCATAATAGAAAATAACATGAATAATAAGTTTAATTTTGATGATACTGTAGATCATTGAATCATTAAGTAACCTATAAGTAATAGACGTTCTGAAATATTATTAAACAATTAAACTATAGAAAGATCTCTAAAATCGAAAGTTACATTTATAAGTATCGGTGGTTTTCAATCAACTATGAATATAAAATAATTTTTACTTAATAAATACGTAATCTTTGATTGATTTCTAAAAAGTCGTAAAACTAGATTTAAAATCGATTACGATAAATATTTTCATAAAATTAACTTAAAGTTTAAAGGTGTTCTGTATTTTATTGAGTTTTGAGGAAAATCCGTTTAAATTTTCGGTAAAGTTCGGGCATTTTGGGTCAATAACTTTCGTGTCGTCAAACAAAAATCCAAAACAAAAAAAACTTTTTAGTTGCCAATAAAACTTGATTACTATAGCAACGGCCAACAGATGGCGTGGTATGCGAAAGCAGTCATTCATGTTTGTTCACGCATATCGTAGACTACATATACACTATTATGTACGAAAATAAACATAACGATTTTCCAATGTATATAAATGTAAACTCAATATCATGTGAGTTATTAAACGAACAAAAAACACTTTTCAACTTTTATATATACGACTCTATGACACTGTCGTATTTTCACGCTGTTGTTGTACCACTGAAGCGCATATAAGACGCCGATACACACACACACACTGAGAAAGAAAAAACACTGATTTTATTGTTGTAAAGAAAAATTTTGTTATCTATTTGTTAGTGTGATATTCAAACAGCTGTTTATTATAAAGAGTTGTGTGTATGTGTCTGTGTGTGGTGTGTATGTAACGTTCATTTATAATACAAATCGCTATATTTTTACGATCAATATAACAATTGAATGACGAAACACAGTCTTCTCATATAATAATACAATTGAAATGAAAAAAATGAATATTGCCTTAAATGTACTGATGTTTTGTTGTATTTCTGCTGTTGTTATTAAATAAAGAATAGCACACACCGATCAAGACATCTGTTCGTGTCTTAAATGCCGTAAACATTATTGAATTGTATTTAAAAAGCGTTTTATTTTGTTTTATTTGATATCAATCTCGCGTTATTTTTGGTTAATTGTTATTATCGTTTTTGGCTGAAGAAGTTATCGCTGCGTCGAACGTATAGATAGATCAGTGATGGCATCCGTAAAAGTTGCGGTTAGAGTGAGACCATTCAATCAACGGTAATATCGGTTTTGTTATTTTTTTATTTATTTTAGTTTTTATTTATTTAGTTTAACATATCTGTCTATCATTTATATGTATTCCCGTTTTTTCAATGTAAAAATAAGTTCAAAACTGGAAAATTATTTCGCTTTTTTCCAGCGTTGGAAATATTTTATTTTGTTTTTATTTCTAAAAATCGACGCCTCATTAGGCGATACTCATTTCTCTTCCTCACGCGAGAGAGAGAGAGAGAGAGAGAGAGAGAGAGAGAGAGAGAGAGAGAGAGAGAGAGAGAGAGAGAGACTAATCGTTAAAAGTTATTAACACTTTTAATATTTTTAGTGTGTATTTTGCTCCGTCAATCACTAAGCGTTTTTGTTTTGATTAATATTTTTAGTTTACTCGCATTAGTAAATCAGTTCCGAAAAATTATTCGTATTATTTTTGCTATTTTTATTTATTTTGAGCGAAATTTCCAACCACTTTGAACATGCGGTTCTTTTTTGATTAATTTTCTCTTCACTCAAGACTTAAGACTTGCATTCAAATTTTTTCGTTATGTATTACGCGCTGATAAATGGATAATTTATTTTTGTTTATTTTTGCGAACGTAATTTTAGAAACAAAAAGTAATAATTAATGAATAAAAAACATACTATTCGTAACATACAACTCGTTTCAAAAATAGTAACTCAAAAAGAGAGGCATAAATAAATCCATTTATCGCTTTTGTGTTCTTACGTGTGTGTATATATGTACGTATAGATAGATAGATATAAAAACGAGTTAATTGTGTGGTATATCTCAGTATCAGTCAAATATTACAAAACAAAAAAAGTAGTCACTGTATGCGCGTTTCACACTCTAAATAATATGAACTTTAAAAAAGTTATTAATTAACTTTGAAACGTCTGTATGTATTCACTCATTCATTACAGTATACCACTAGTGTTCTGTGTTTTATTTTAGCGTTTTTTTTGTTTCTCTTCTCTAGTTCTGACCCAAACGTTTTTCATTCATTATTTATTATTATGGCAAACAACGAATATTACACACATAAAGCGTATAAAATATAGTTTTTTATGCCGTTTTATTGCAGAAAAGTATAGTTTTTAGCTCAAAAACTTCTTCGCTAAACTTGTTATTTATCATCAAATGTCATATTTATTTTTTTCTCCTTTTTGGCGTTTGTGCCCACTTTTCAAATGCTTGTTAGAGAATACATGTTTGAATAACTAAACCCATGAAAAAAGTTTTTTTTCCCGAATATAGCAATGAAGAAAAAATAAATAAAAAATCAAACATTTGACACCAATTTTTTATTAATAAAGCGCGTCAATAAGAATATTTCTTTTCGCTTAATCTTTGATTGAGAGTTGCGAATCTGAATGCGCCTTATAATTAACCGAAGCATAATAAGTTTATAATTAGTAATGGTATTTATTTTTATTAAAACAGTATATTATTAATTTTTTTGCTGTTGTGATTAAAAATTTCGATCAACAAAAAAACTAAATTATTACCATTTCTATAATTAAACTTTAATTCATTATTGCTTAATTTGCTGAAAAAAAAATGATTTTTTCTTATTTAAAAGAAAATTGTATTTCTTGAAAAAACTTTTTATTATTTTGTTTTAATTGCTTACGCGTGTCCTGTGAATGAAATATCAGATTTAGTTTGATTCGTAATCGCATTAAGGCTTTGTGGGTCTGTGTGCTATTTGTGTGTTATTTGTGTACGAAATAAAACTTTATTTTCAATCATAGTTTTCTTTTGAATGTTGATGATCACATGATTATATGGTTACCCGTTATTTAATTCTCTCTCTGTATCGTATGAAATGCCACCATAAAAAATATATTTTCGTATTATTGAATGACACGTTCATTCACTTAGAGTTGAAAACTTATTTTTTACGCTGTTATTACTGATGTTTGTTACCGCAGCAGGTTATGGGTATAAAATTGTATCCCATATTATTAAACGTTATATATTTCTTTTCTTTCCGAATTGCTGTCTAATAATGTTTTCATGCGTTTAACATATTGAGTGAGACAAAAAAAAGTTATTTAGAAATATATTTTGTTTTGCTTTAAAATGTTATTATAATTATTACTTATAAGAAATAAAAGGCTAATGAATAAGTCCTGATAAGAGGAGTGTTTTGAGGTTTCTGTTGGCTATTTTTGTAACATACTTACGAAGAAAGATAACAAACGCTTTATTATCTTATCTCCTCTATTCTGAGAGAGCAGTAAAAATAACCATTTTTATTAATAGCTCGATTTAATTGAAAATAATTTTATGGCAAATCTCTTATATCGATGTCAAAAACTTCTTACGTATTAATTGCTTTATTATTTATTATTTTATGTGTTATGTTTGGCTATTTTTCTGTTTTTTTGGAGACAAATAAGTGATGTGAGAGAGAGAGAGAGAGAGAGAGAGAGAGAGAGAGAGAGAGAGAGAGAGAGGGGAGAGATGGAAATAGAAAATCGGAACAACGGTCTATAATCTTATATGAAAACTAATATGATTGAAGGATTAATGATGAGAAGTGGAACATACAGTGCGGAACGATTTCGATTTGAAACAAACATACAGATATATTATCTACGTATAGGTTCAAGCAGTTACTACTGTAAAATTGAGTGCGATAGCGATGAGAAAAAAGTTTTCTTACTTAAAATATTAATTATGACATTATTTTACAGCACACATATACAGTATACTATATTATTCATTTAATGAAATATTTACTCACATAAGAAAAAAATTAGCTTTTAAGTTTACATGTTGGGCGGAATTAGTGTTCTGGTAATACAGTAAAAGAAGTAAAGAACTGATTTTTTTTAAAAAAAAGTGTGAGCGAAAGAGAGAGACAAAATCATTAGTTTCACAATGCCCTCAAACCATTAGATAACTTGGTTTATGATAACACCGTATCAGAGATACTGATACTGGTGGTAGTAGTGGTGGGAAGAGAGCGGAAAAAAGATTGAGACATCGAGAGCCCAAATACAATTTTGCACATCAAAGATGACAAATTCTAGCGTTTGTTTTGTTGATTCGCATCATTAAATATTTCTAGTTTAAACGTTAAAAGGGTTCGCTTTTTCTTGGTGTTGTTCTTGTTTCTGTTTCTCTCACTGTTTAACGTTATAATAAACGTATGAATTTCGAAAATGTCAAGGATTTGTCAGTATATTTGAATTTTTCTTTTGGTATTCTATTTTTTTATTGCTGGTTTAAGTAATTTTTTTTCTTGAGGAAGTTTTATACAAATTTGAGTTCATTGTTCGTATGAGTGATACTGATGTACAGTATATGTGTTCTGTTTGTGTTGGAAGATTGGAAGATCGTGTGTGTATTTAATTAAAAAAATCACTGTTTTATAATGAAAGTATTAAATTATTTTGGAAAAAATAAAACATGAGCCAAAAAACATTGCATACTTGTTTAATTAAATTCTTTTGCACCCGTACTATACTTGTCAGTTATTTTTAGTTAGATTTTTACAGCTTATTTGCGAATAACATTCAACTTGATTATTATACCGTACGTCAGGTATATTTTGAGTCAGCAAAAAAATGATTGTTTAATCTTGAATCTGAATCTTGAATCGCATATAATGCCTGTTTTGGTATAATGGAAATAAGAAAAATTTGTTTATCTCAAAAAAATTGATTACATCTAAATAAAGTCATTAATTAGTGTTAATAATAATATCTAAGTTTTAGGCAATCATTAAACGATTCATTGAGTTGTATAAACACACCACCGATAGCTGTAATTAGTGTTACTTAACAAAATAATAGGTACTGGAATATATAGTTAGTGCAAAATCACCATTTAATGACATCATTTCTTTGAAAGTAATAATTTTAATTTGCCCGTATATATATGTAATGTTTTTTATCGCGATTATAATTATTAATGCATATTAAACAAAACGCATTTGCGTTGCTGTGCGCTAAAAAGCGTTCACATATAACTGTATGCATGTAATATGTATGCGAACCTATTTTGTGCAAATAATCAAAGCTTTACATAATTAATTGGAGTTTTAATTTTGTTCGTGTGTTAGTTTTATAGATAGATTCTCTTTTGAGAGAGAAAAAAGAATCATAGTTTCATTAATTATTTTTGTTTCTCTCGTCAAAAGAATAAATTAAAGATAATTTTGATTATCATTCATTACGCTCTTATCTTTGAAAAACTTTTATATTTTTTATATTCAGCGTATACTCGCAGAAGAATAATAATTTTTCTTTTATTGAACGCTTTAAGTTTTATTTATACTTCTCTTTTATCTTTGAGAAACAAAAACGTTTTACGCTAAAAACGGCGACTATTATACTGTACACCGCGTAACGCACTGTTTAATCCGTGTACTTATTATATATGTATTTATATAACCAAGAGATCTTTCGAATTGATTAAGACTAAACAGATTTGCATTGCAATTAACATATAAATTTATATGAGCCCGTAAATGCTATAAATAAAGAACCCATCCTACTCTTCAAAAAAGAGAGAGAAAAAAACGGTAAATAAGTTGCATTAAGCACTCACTCATACATACATACATTAATTAGCCCTCTCTTGTTTGACCGAACTATTTTTATGTTATGGTAAAAAGTAACTGATGTTTCCGAATAAAAGTAGTTTATCAGAAAAAAAGAGTTGACTGTTAGGGAGAGATAAGCATAAAAAAATTCCGTTTTTATATTTATTTTTTTTGTTGACTTATATATCGTTTGCCGCGTGAGCTTATTTTAAAATCTGTTTTTAATCGGCTATCAATTTGAGTTGAATTATCTTCTGCCTGTAATGTTATAATCGGATTTTAATTAAAACGTGTATATTTATAAACACTATTACATTTATGGCACTGTGCGCTAAAATAGTAGTCACCCGATAATAATGCCCGTAATAATAATAATGATAAGTGACATTAAATTATCATTTAATGTTATTCTATAAAAGTATATAACGGTATTGAAAAAAGTGTGATTTTTATAGGGTATTTTCTTTAGTTTTTTCGTTACGAATAAAATCCAATTTTAAAACGATTAGAAAATAAGTTTTTATTACGTCTTAATCCGATGACTTTCATGCACTTTTATACTGGAAAAGCTAATTTTGAAAATTGAAAAGAAAAATCAAGTTAGGATTTTCTAAATAAAGTTTTTTACGAGTTTTCTAATTTTATTCGAAAAAAGATTTTTTTGGCGTTTTTTGCATGCAGTTATAATAAATTACTTTCGTTTATGACCGCAATTAAGTTTACTATAATTTTTCCACTCAAAAAACTAGAATTTTTGTTTGTTTTATGCACACACAGGGAAATAGAATTGAGCAGTAATGGCATTATTCGTATGGATAGTCAAAAAACTGCGATAATTAATCCGAAAATAGACTCGATATACAGCGATGACGGTATCGGATATGATAAGCTAAAAGAGTTCACGTTTGACTACTCGTACTGGTCTGTGGATCGCGACGAACCCGGTTTCGCCACTCAGGAGCTTATTTACAATAATTTGGGCCGAGATGTGGTCACCGACGCGTTTCAAGGCTATAATTCATGTATTTTCGCTTACGGGCAAACCGGTTCCGGTAAGACATATACGATGATGGGAACGCCAGACTCAGAGGGACTCATACCGCGAATCTGTCGCGAACTTTTTACTCAAATGAAATCAAACCGAAGTTCGGGCGCCACTTATAGAACCGGTGAGAATCTTTAATGCACAAACAACTGAATTTTTAATGTACACTATTTTGATTTGCTCTCTCTATAAAAATTTAAAAAGTTTTAATAAATGTCTTTAAGATGTTTATACAACTTCTAAAGCATATGAAACTGGATATTGTATATTGGAGTTGAATTACATTCTTATACGAATTTATTGTTAGAGGATTTCAAACCATATTTATATCCAAGTACTTTATTTTTAACCACTAATGCATACACAGCTCACTTTTTTGTCACTCACTTTATTTATTTGATTATACCTAGAGATTGTGGGTTAATGCTAATTTAAATGTCAACGTCTAATCCATATATGCTTGAGTTCACTGCGAGAAAGTTAGCGAAAGAAATTACAAATTTTAATCTTGAGTTATTTATTCCATAAGATTTGGATAATTCTTCTAATGATATAAAATAAAATGATAATAGCGATGTTATTTATTGGGTCAAGTATTAAATTAAATGCATGATTACGAGAAAAACGTAATACGAGAGCATTATTTTGTTTGCGCCAAAAATAAACATTAATAAAAAAATTTAAATGTTTGTTTTTATTGTTTTTCATACTTCAGAGGTTAGTTATCTCGAGATATACAACGAACACGTCAAAGATCTGTTAAGCAAACACTGTAACACACAAAATCTGCGTGTAAGAGAGCACCCGAAAAATGGTCCATACGTGCAGGACTTGTCCAAACATTTAGTACAAGATTACGGAGATCTTCAGGAGCTGATGAACAAAGGCAACGCACATCGCACCACAGCCGCCACATGTATGAACGACACGAGTAGTCGCTCGCACGCCATATTCACGATCACATTCTCGATGGCGTCGTTCTCTGGTGACACTCCTCGCGAAACTTTGAGCAAAATTAATTTGGTTGACTTAGCGGGCAGTGAGAGAGCGACCACTACTAAAGCCGAAGGACAGCGATTGATTGAAGGTTAGTGTGAGAGAGAAGATTGTGTTATCGATTATCGCGATATTATTTGGGACTCGGTTTCTAATTTTGTGTTTGTGTTTGTTTTTTATTATAGTTTTTTTCATTCACTTCTTTTTAGTTTCAATTTGTCAGTTTTTCTGACGAAAATTAAGTGAATTTTTGTTCTTTTTCTCGAGAAATTGTCTGTTTTTTTCTATTGCTGCGCCACTAAATAAGTGTCAAATTTAAGCGATTAATAAAAAGAGATTTGGATTCCAAAAATAGTTAGTAATATTAAAAAAATGAAAACCAAAAAAATTACTGAATTTTCAATCTATTTTAATCCACAAACCCCTGCAATATAACGCTTTAACGTAATTAGGTTTTCTTTTATAGGAATCGTGTATTTATTAATTTTGTTATTTTTTGCTTTGTTTTTTCTGTTTTTCTCTTGCACTGTATATATGCGTTATATTTATAAATAAAAAAAATCATATAAATATTAAATTATAACCGTATAAAAAAATTAATAAATAATTATGTTTTGTGGGAAATGTATGTTATTATCGCGGCTAAAATTAAAGTTATAGTACATAATGACATGACGAAAAATGGTTGAACTTGTCATGCAATTAAGAAATCTCGCCAAATAAGCTCTAAAAGTGATTAGAAATTCGTTTTATTTTCATTAACTGTTAATTTTGTTGGTTTTTTCCATTGAAATTTTTTTTTTACTTTCAAAGCCTCTCTCTATTACTTTCAAAAAATTTTTAATGACAATAACTGTAATTATTTTCTTCGAAATTAAAGCGTAGAAACATTAAATAATGATCAGATATGGAATGTTTCATGTGGTGGTAATAAATTCGCTCAATTCGTTATATTTGAATTGATTTTTTTAATTTATTAGAAATAAATGTTTCGATAAAACTGGTGCATGAAAACGTTAGCTGTGTTTTCTGTTTTGATTGTATTCTCTTTCTAGTCTATCGTTGATTTGAAATTAAAAAGTTGTTAACTGATTGTTGTTATTGGTTTGCTTTTTTATTTTGTTTTCGGTTTATTTTTGTGGATACAGAACGTCCCTCACTGTAACGGCTGCACAATTTAAAGCTAACATTTAACCCAATAACAAATCCAGTTATACTAATACTATTTAAACGAAACTTATTTTTAAATTTAAATAAAATATGCGCATCGAAACACACTGACGTAACTTTGAAGTATTAGGCATGGAGTAAAATATTAATTTTCTTAATTAACAAGTTTTTTGGAAAAATATTTTAAAGAATGTTTAAATTTTTTTATGCTCACATTCTGATAGTTGTAGGTTTGAGGGCAAATCTTTTAGGAAATCTTTAGAACGCACTGTACGCCTATATATGTTCGTTTTTTTCTTTGTAATGGATTGATTAAATAATTACACATATGAATCATATAACACGTTAGACAAGATATTTAATTGTGTCACGCGAATCATTTTATTAGCATAGTTTTGCATTTTTATTTACGCGAAAAATAAATTTTATGTTTAAGTGAAAATAAAAAATATATTTAGCCTATATTTATGTTTTTATAGTATTTTGTATTTATTAAATAAATGTACAAACTCGTAGTGTATTGTTATTATATTATTCTTTATTTTAATTTGTTTTTCAATGCGAAAATATTACTAAAATTTGCATTAAAAAGCGAATATATTTGAATAGTATATAAAAATATGATTAAAGCTTTATTTGTTTGGGGATATAATATAATACAGTATAATATATATACATTTCCTATATAATACATTACAATAAAATTTGTACAGTCCTCTGTGTAAATCAAATTTTCCCAAATTCTTGAAGCTTCGTTTAAATACAAGGCTAATCATGTAATGACTAAAATAAGAATTGATTTGCAAAATTGATTTTTTTTTGCAAAATAACTACGATTATTATATGTTAAATTTACGTATTTTATGACTTTAAACAAGTTTTTGTTTTTTCCTAGTGATGAGTGCCGTTAGAAAAAAATTGAATCCTGTTTTGTAAAATCTATATATTTTTTAAAGAAAAAATTTGTGATATTTTTCTACAGTTTGTTCGTGTAAAGCGATTATAAATATTATTATATCAAGATTTTGTGACAAAGTAGTCATAACTGTCACAAAGTTGATGAATCAGATCGAATTGCATGTACCGTTGGTAATACCAGTTCAGTCCAAGTTAATTATGCAAAAATATTATAACACGCTATAATCTATAATGACTCGAGAATTTTCAAAATTTGTCTCATTCTGAATAGATTTGTATTTGTTTTTTTTAGTTTTTTCTTTTTTTAAATATTTTTATCCTTTTTTATACTTTTAAATTTGCTATCTTTTATACCTTATTATCAGTCGTGAAATTCTCGAAATATTTTTGAATTGAGAAAACTTTATTTTTAGTAAACTCGTTAAACTCGATAACCTTTTACCGATTTAATCTGTAGAGAAATTTTCGTGCGTACCTGATATATCAATTTGATAGCATTCAGAAAGTTTTGCCATTGAAAAAAAATTCAACCATTTTCTCTCTGATGACTAATAATAATTTTTACGGATAATTGGCGATTGCAATGTGATTGGCGTTTTGATAATAAGTTATTGTGAAGTTTTTTCGCTAATTAATTACAATATACGGTATATTAATATTTAATATTTAATTGTATTTATTTGGGTTTTGAGGTATTATTAATTAATAAATGGCAACTAAAATAAAACTACGTTTTTGCTTTGCATTAATTTAAAATAACTCTTTAATTATTTTAAAAATCCTGTATAATTAAAATATTTTTTATAAATAATTAATCCTTTATGCTTAATAATTAATAATCACAACGCAAACGTAGTTTTACCTTTCGATAAAACAAAATAATGCTCTATTTTTGGTTAATTAAATACCGTTAAGCGTTAGATTCACTATAAATAATGTGTTATCTATTTTTAAAAATCACGAAAAACTTTTTTTTGTGTTAAATAGTTTTCCTCCTCAATTGAGGATTTTAAGTTTTTTTTCGGATAATTAGAATTTAGCTTCACTTCCACATGTTTGTCATGGTATTTGAGAAATTGCTAAAAAACCTATTTTAAGCGCTAAAGTACAGTGCGATTATATTAGATATATATTTCGGTCGAATTCGATAAAATATCAAATAAATCAATCAAACCATTTAATTTATTATTGAACCCATATCTAGTAAGTAATTAGATTCACACACACAATGTTTAAGAGATTTAAAGGATCTGATATTTTCTCAGTGCTCGGCACATGGTTTTATATCTTTGAATTTGATCTCTAAAACGAAAAGAATGCGCAAATCTGTGAGTTTTTCTAAATCTAGGATTTTAATACAAAAAAATCTAATTTATTTTAGGTTATAATTTTTTTGGGGGGGGGAAAAGCTTTAATTATGCTAAAATTATGTTTAAAAATATATTTATTTCGAGAAAGATGACCTTGAAATCTTATATTAGGGTTAGAATTTGATAACTTGGTTAAAGCCATTCTTTTCGTGTAAAGAGGAGTGTGGTGTATATATGCGTGCCCATCAGAAAACCAAAAATAATTACTGTCTGTATTTGCCGTCTCTATCCCACACACACACGTAAAATTATGTTTTGTGCTTAAACTTTATGACAGCGATCTTTGTGGACATAAATCACCGTAAAATTATTTTGAAAACTCGAATCAATCACACGCGCACTCAACTCATTACGGAAGCCACTAAACATGGTTTTTAAAAAGTCAAACTAATCTACTTTTTTGGTTTTAGATTAGATCTAAACGGAATTCAATTGAATTGCGTTGAACTGTTCGAGTGAGCAAAATAGAGCGCATACTTATTAAGCTGAGAAAAACTCGATCGCAAGCTTACGCTTTGATATCGATTTACATCACGCAAACACTCTTAAATGACAGCAAATACCCGGTAATAGAGGTGGTTCTCTAGTATTCCAGATAAACTTATCATTTATTTCACGATACAGATTTTCAATTATATAAATTCGTGGAGAGAGAGAGAGAGAGAGAGAGAGAGAGAGAGAGAGAGAGAGAGAGAGAGATGGAGGGGATTAATGTGATTTTTAATATGATTTTTAAATGTAACATCTAATTTTAAATTATATTGTGATCGCCGTACTATCTTATTATATTTTTTTTAATTTCCTATTTCTTATTCTGGTTAATAATGTGTAACAACGAGCTCTGATCTCGTTTTGTAGAAGTTCACCGAATTATATCTTACGAATATTAAGTTACAGTTTGAGTTTTACAGTAATGTTACAGTGAGTGCTGTATAAAAAGCATAGTAACCGAAATGCACATCAGGAACACACTCGAGTACTTATGATAATAATTACTAGGAAAAAATGCTAAGAAAATAGTGACTTATTTTTGATTTTCTAAATCGAGGAAATTATATTTTAAATTTGCATAATATTTATATTTTTGTTTTTCAAATAATATTTTTTAGTTCTTATTACACTTTCGTATTCGTTTCTTCGACATTACATTTTGTGAATTTTGCTATTTGTTAGCCTCTCGTCTCACCGGTCAAATGAGCGAATAGATTATGCTTTTAAAATCTATTAATCTTTTTTTGGCATCAAAAACAAAAAAAAACAGAAAAAGAGAGCGAAATAGCATTACGCGTTATTTCTATTAAGTTATTAAATTAGGGGAAAATTTAAATATAATTTAAATAAATTACTTCAAAGCTAAAGTATGATGAAAATAAGGGCGATAATGGTTGATGTAATTATGTATTCCATATGAAAATAAATTGATAGCTACCTTAATAAACAACTAACGGAGAGAGAGATTTTACTTTTGGCGATTTCAGTGTTATTTATACGGAAATTCTAAAAATAATAATAATAGTAATTATATCTCTGTATTATCTATCTATCTATGGAATTATAATTTGGTAATTAGAGTATCATAACAGATAGGCGTGCATTTTTAATAGGATATCGGTATTTTTTCCATAATTTTTATAGATTATAATTTATAGGATCAGTTTTTTTCAAAAATTTTTTGTTATTGAATACCAGTTATCATCGACTTTTTTCATGGGAAATTTTTCTTGTTAATTAATTTGAGTCGAAAAATTTCTACAAATTTGTTTGGCTTTACATTTTTACTAATTAAGTATAAGTGTCATTAAACTGCTAAATCTGAATATTTTAGCTTTTATTACCCAAAAAAATTCCGAACCAAAAACTTCTCTCGTTTTTTAATTGCCTATTAATTTAATAACCGATTGATTAGTTTGCGGTGGAATTTCATGTTCTTGTGTGTTGAATGAGTGCGCTTTTGAGATATATATATAAGCTTTTAAAGTTATTTTAAGAGGCTTTTAAAAACCGATAATCAATAACATGAATGAATTTTTTGTCGAAAAAAGTTATTGCCATTATATCTGTCCCAACATAATGAGGAAGTGCCGCATTTTATTAATAATTTAAAGATTATTTTCGATACTTTTACTTACAGTATTTACTTCCTCGAAAATTTTTATCATAATATCATACATACCTTTATATATATTTATATATAAGCTTACTATACATATCGTACTATAATACATCGATATGCCGTGTAAATTTTAATTCGGCTTATTTTGGACACTTTTTTGTTTTAAACTTTTTTTAGGTTCACAGCATGAATAGTTTTATTAAAATATGCGCATAAAAAAATTTATCACGAATTTTTTTCGATTATTATTATTATTAAAAAAAACTTAATACCATAAAATTGCGATTATTGTTCCGATTTTGCTTAGTTATTGATTAATTTTGAAGATACGCAAAAAACTAGTATTATTTTGTTCATAATCCCATCAAAAATTAAATTACTTTCATATCATAACTGGAATTCTTATTCTTTTTTAGTGAAATTAAACTACATTTTAAAAAGTTATATATAATTATTAAGATACACATATAAACGTACTTAAAATCTAAAATTAAAAGCAAAGTTTTTATCTTTTAATATATTACTACTTCTTCTTAAGATTCTTTTTTTCTAATCGTCATTTCTCTTGAAAAGATTAAAGACTTAATTTTAATAATTTCGATGATTAATTGCTTTATAAAACTTGGATTTTATTTTTTCGTTACTATAAATAGGTGGTCATATAAATAAATCATTGGTTACATTGGGTTCAGTCATTTCAGCGTTGGCCGAAATGTGCTCGAATCCCAAGAAAAAGCAATGCTTCATACCGTATCGCGATTCGGTGCTCACGTGGCTATTAAAGGATAGCTTAGGAGGTAATTCTAAGACAATAATGATCGCAACCATATCTCCCGCTGATTGCAATTATGGCGAAACGTTAAGTACATTGCGTTACGCGAACAGAGCTAAAAATATCATTAATAAGCCTACTGTTAATGAGGACACTAATACTAAGCTTATCAGGGAATTGAGGGCCGAAATCGAGAGGTTAAGGACAATGATTGGAGATCATCCAACTATGATCGAGAAATTGAACGAAAACGAGGCAAAAGTTAAGTTATTGACCGAAGAGTGGACCGAGAAGTGGAAAGAGACACATAAAATACTTAAAGAACAGCGAACACTAGGGTTAAGGAGATCCGGATTTGGCATTGTTCTCGACTCCGATTTACCTCATTTAGTGGGCATCGACGACGACGTGCTCAGCACTGGTATTATTCTCTATCACCTCAAAGATGGCATCACAACAATTGGCACAGAGTTCTCCGATAAAAAGCAAGACATAATTCTGTATAATGGTGTGGACGTTGAAGACGAGCACTGCGTTATAGAGTTGAAGGAAGGCGTGGCCACACTTATTCCGCTTCGTTCGGCCGTTTGCTACGTTAACACGATTCTGATCGATAAGCCCACCAGACTATCGCAAGGATGCGTTATCGTTATCGGACAGAATAATATGTTCCGATTCAATGATCCGTTAGAAGTTGAGCGATTGAGACGCGAAAAAGAGAAGGGATCGACGCTTAATCTGTCGAAAATCTTTAGCCGATCGTCAGATATGTTTAGATCGTGCGATAATCTGATGCAGGATAACACCAGTTACGAGTTAGAGCTGATTAGCAGCAAAATTAATGATAAGCGTAAACAAATCGACGAATTGGAGATGCAATACAAACTCGCAGAAGAGAAGCGAAGGCACGATCAGATTACTGCTGACGAACAGCTTAAGGAAAAGCGTTTGGAATTGGATCGGTTGAAGTTCGAGAGCGAAAAGCTTCGGTCGATTATAGAGGAATCGCAACTAATAATCAAAAATAATGACAGAACCGAAGCGAAGGTTATCGACAATGATTTGCCGAATGACTCGATTAGTGATATGTTGAGTGCTATGAAAGACAAGACCGTAGAAGCGAGAGGAAGAGTGGCTGAAGTGTTGTCATCGATTAGAGCGAACTCATTGAATCTTAAAGATAGTGTTCACGAGAAGAATGACGTTTTGTTAAGCATTTATGACGCGCTCACTGAGAAAATCGACGAAATGGCAAACGACGGTATGTCGAAGTCTAGTTTTGTGAGAAATAATTTATATGACACCGCCGTTGAGAGGATACCGGTTAATGTCGAGTTTAATAAGCAGATAATAGCGAAATGCAATAATAATTACAATAACAATAATAGCAATATTAGCAATAATAATGAAGTATTAAATAATCTGTCGTCGGATTTAGAAAATAGTAATTTATTACCGGAAACGTATTACAAAACTGTAAACTACGCTGATTTTGTTAACAACGAGTTAATTCCGATCAGGAAAGACATCGAAAAAATACTTTTAATCGCTGAAGACCTGAAAATCGGTGATTCATCCAAAACGGACGCAGTTATCGACGAAAATAGTAATATCGAGGCGAATCTTATCGAACAGCGGCTAAACGAGTTGCAGCAGAATTTCGAGAAAAATTTAAGTGATCTGCAGAGACAGTTTGAGCAACAAAGACAATCGTTCGAAGACCAGCGCGTAAACGAAACGCAGAAATTGTTGAACGAACGAAAGCGGTTGCAAGAGTTAGAAGAAGCGCACATATCGGCGATTGTCGAGCACGAAGTGCAGCGAAGACTGCAATTGCAACATATATCGTATGCCGACAATTCATGGGTCAATGATCTCGAGTGCAGAACGCCGTCTAAGATGTATTTGAACAGCAGTCCAATCATATCGCCTTCGCGTTCGCTTTACTCGATTCCGTCGCTCAGCAATATTATCGAAACATCGTTGGAGTCGTCGATCGGCAGCGCTCGCACCACTGGTGACAATCATCCGCCAAACACTATTGTGATAATTATACCGTCGTATAGCCTTAGAGGTTCTGGTTTAGAATCGCATTACGAGTACGAAATAAAGGTAAGTCTCAGATGAAGGAAAAATATAAAATTTAAACTCACTATATATCAAACTAATTAGATTAACGTAAGCGGCGAAAAGTGGACAATATATCGGCGATACAAGCGCTTCCGCGAACTACACAATTATATGAGACAGAAATATGGCCATAAAGTGCGATTACCTTACTTTCCTCCACGCAAATGGTTCAACAATAAGTCGGAAAAATTAGTGGAGAGTCGGAGGAAAATACTCGAATACTATTTACAAGAGTTGATAAGCGTGTGTCAGACGATCAACACATGTCCACTCAATTATAAGGCGTTCGGTTCGGACGAACTCTGCAAAGAAGATCTGTGCGAGTTTTCCCAGTTCTTCCAGAAGGGATGCTTCGAAGTTAGCAAACACTTTACCGCATAAGTAAATACAAGTTTAATACAGTGTTGTTTTGTATTTTTGAGGTTTTTTATAAACGAAAAAATTTTTAACTAGTCTTTTTTATAACTTAGTCTAATTATGAAAACTAAGATTTTTTAATTATATTATTTCACATTTATTATACACATTTTTATATTATAAATAAGTATTAATCGCGTTTTTTAAAATATATAATAATGCGCTCTAATCTTATAGCAAAGTGTGTGCTTTTTTGTGCTGACATCGAATACTGTACTGTACACTATAATTACGGCATATATCCGATTGTAGTCTACATTATTATTAATTAAGTATATATTATTGATAAGAGATATTTTTTGCTTTATTTTATGCGAATCGAGAGATAACTTGTTTTTACAGATAATTATTAACTAATTTTTGTTAGAAAAATATTAATAAGTTTTAATTAAAAACAACCGCTGATTTTATAATAAAATTGATTAAATAATTGGTTCGTTTTTATTTTAATTAATGAAATAAAATCAATTAAAATGACTGAAATTTAATTCAAATGTTTAAGTAATATTAAAAATTTACCAATAATGCGGTATTAATGGTATATATTAAGTTAATAGCTTTATTATAAACAAACATTTGGTTTTTTGCAAAAATTTTAATATTCCAATAAAAATCTTAGTTTAAATAGGAATATAAACGAAAACTTTATATTTAATTAATTTACTTTTAAAAAGAATGAAAATTTAAAACAAAAATCTTAAGGAAAGGGAATTATGAAAATCATTATAATTTGGAAAATTATTTAACTTATAATTTTTTAAGTTTAATTAAACGAAAATAATAATGAAAAAGGAAAGTGAATGATTGGTTATCGTTCTAAACGGAATTATAAAGTGTTAGCGCTTCAATAAAAGTTTCGATCGCAACGAATTTGACGCCATCCTGAGTGTTAGCCGTTCCTACATCTGCGCTAACGATAACCAGTTTACTACTGCTTTCGTCGAATAGCGGTAGCATTCGCTTAAACTCACTTAACTCGTGTTCAGTGCGAATCACTTGTCCGCCGCCAGTGATTACTAGTTCGTGGAGAACTTGTTCGCTCAGCGAATTAAAGCAGTCTCGAAAGTATATCTTATAGCCATCGAAGAATTTCTTTCGAGAAGTGCGCGACTTGTATGGAGCGTTACACTTCGGGTATTGTCGCACACCCTTTATCTCGAACTTCGATTCGTCCACAAATCGTCCAGATTTGTCGCTATCGATGATCCAATCGAACGAAACGATATAATTATTGGCTGCAAATTAAATTAACAATTAATCAATTAATATGCGATTATCGTTGCAACGAATTAAGTACCCATTAATGCCATTAAGTACTTTTGATTGCGTACGGCAACCAAATCCTCTTTTTTGAACTCATCCGCGAGACCGCAAACTAAATGAGTGACAGCTGCGCACCATTCGGTCACTGTGTTAACGCCACCCAAACGTTGTGCCACGCGTTCCAGTTTATTCTTCTCCTTTAAATTCAAGCCAACGTATAGAATGTAATACTTCTTTGGCGCAAATGATTCGTTTGATTGCGATCTGAAGCGAGAATTGATCGATGAATTGGACGCGGATCTGCTTCTCGATGGCGATGGAGACGGAGAATGTGGTCGTTTGAACACGTCATCCGACATATCACTCGAAGTTCGCGATAATTCAGAGTTTTTCTATAAACAAACAAAATTAATAATATATCATAAAAGTTTTGAAATTTTTTTTAAAGTTTAACCTCCTTTTTAATTGATAGCGATTGTACTGAATTAACTTTCGATTTCAATTGGCGTTTATTCGCATTTTTCGATTTTGTCACATCGTTTTCGCGTCTCGACGACACTCTCCTTCCTCTGGCCGTGTCTTCGTTTTTGACATTTTCATTGCTCACACTATCGTCACTGCTTTCATCGCTTTCTTTCGAATTTTTAGCTCTTATCGATTTATTTTCGATATTATCGTCGATCGACACATCCTCTAAATCAGTGTTCGCTTGTTTATTGCTTTTTGCTCTCAAATTTCTAACTCTAGTTGTAACCCGTTTTTCCTCCAGTTTAACATCTGATTCGCTATCATTGACTCTCTTCGTCGAACTGCCAGCCTTTCTCTGAACTCTAGTCGTCACCGGTTTTTCTTCAACTTTCGCTTGACTTTCTTTTAGTCTCGAATTTTTAGTTTTTACCGATTTATCCTCTAAATGAATGGCCGCTCGTTTATTACTATTCAAATTTCTAACCCTAGTTGTCGCTCGTTTTTCTTCAACTTTCAAGTCGTTGTCGTTATCACGTTCGCTATCTTTGATTGATGTCACGCTCATTACCTCCAAATCGATTCCATTTACAGAGCAATCAGTTTGTTTACTGCCATCAATTAAAGCACTGAGAATCGTGTCGAGTGTCGGACATAAACTTAAATCCAATATTTTTGCCAAATTCTTACGTAAACAGCACTGATTCTCGTGACAATCGGCGCTAATTTTCGAGATTTCGGTCACTGTTTGAGTACTCGCATCAGTCGTGTCGATATCGCACTGCGTTTGTATCGACAACTTTCGATTCAAAACCGTTTGTATAGCTTTCTCAATCGTAACAGCTTTTTCGTCCATAATATTCGTTTGAATTGATTTCTCTTCGATTGATTTGTTCGGCTTCGAGTGATTGTCGCGTTCGATGCCCTCATAAGAATCAGGAATCACTTCAATGTTAGTATCAGTTCGTTGGCTGTCATCCATCAGTTCAACCACTTCTTGCGTTTTAATTTTCTTATTGGATTTTGATTTGGCTTTTGTTGTTGCGTCCGGTTTTGTGTTTTCTTTCTCTTTGTCCACAGTTTTCTTCGCCGAACACGCTTTAAGACTAAAATTAATAACATTTAAATAAATATTAAGTTAATAGCATTTGATTGATAACATTTTACCTCTCAATGATTAACTGTTTTTGGGTTTTTGGCAAAGTTTTCGATTTCGGTTTTGGTTTCGTCAAACGTTTATTGTTCTGATCACTGTTAAGAACAACGATAATATTAAAATCAAATCGTAAAATATGATAGAAATGAATGGCATTAACGAATGCGAACATAAGTTAAGCGTTTTTATTAATATGTGATTGGTTTTTGGTTTTATAAATATACCGAAAAATTACTACAATTATACGATCGCTAATTCGGGCGTTCGTTAATGCCGTTTATTACTATAATTTCAATTTAAACCTTTGATCATTGGTTTGGTTAGCAATGGTAACCATTCGACTCAATTTAGCCACTGATTGGACCAAACTTGTGATATAAGGATCAGGTTTGATATCGTTTGGACGATTGGTTTCGTAACAATTCAAACATTTGTTGGTTTGATTGATGTGTTGTTTGACGCAAACATCGCACGCGTAATGACCGCACGACAGCAGTGTCGACATTCCGATGTTTTCGTCGTTTCGGTCACATATCGGACATCGACTCACTCGAGACAACTCTTCGATAGCGTTCACTGACTGTTCATTTAGTATTAAAGCCATAATTTGATTGCAATTTAATCAAAATTATCGAAATGAATAATTAATGCAATGTTTAGTGTTTTAGCGCTCAGTTTGAGAATACTCTCTTACGATTGGCTGACAAATTCATATTTTATTGCATAATTGGTTCATACATAAAATACGTCATATAATATAACACTGAATGCAAATTTTTTAATTGTTTAATAAAATTGATTTAACATATTTTATAGTAAATTTAATAAGATACTAATTTAAAAAATTTATATCAACGAATAAAAGTTATATATTAATTATAAAAGTTAATAATTATAAATTCATAACAAAAATGATGTTTGAATCACCAGCCCATATCGTGGTGTTTGTAGTCGTGATGGCATTTACAACAATCACAGCAACAGTGATCCTTATCTTTCTCTTTAAATATAATGATCTTCTTCTTCCAAAATCCATAAACCGGTGAATTCAAAAAATATACCATTAATATGCACAGCATTAGCGAATAGTAAAGAAATTTCTTGTACAAAGTTGCTAAATATCACCATAAAAATCAGTTATACTTATTTAAAGTTTGGTAATTTGCAAATAAGCTGATACTGAAACGAATAAACTTACCAAACATGTTATCCTTTTCTATAAAAACACTTATCTGTTTGATATGGTATTGTCGACGATTCTCAAAATATTGAAATCAAACCATGAAATATGGAATTTCAGAACTAAAACTTAAAAATAACGCCCAAAACAATGAAAAACATAATTACTTTTTTTTGGTGAATTTAAAATAAAGCTTAAACGCTAGTTTTTTATTATTAGTTACGCTAAAAAATGTCAAATGTGTTGTCAATAAAAAATAAAAACTATTTTTGGGAATATTGTACTAAAAATATATTTAAAGGATTAGAATAAAAACTTCAGTAAACAATAGTTTAGCTTTAGTATGCTCTAAAAAACTTAATATCTTTTACACCGTAGGCTCTAAACAACGAACAAAAACAATTTCAAATCCACTAAATAAAGAAAATTAAACGCAAAATAAAAATAGCATTTTCACGATATATTGATTAGTCTATTGATTAGTTGTTATTTCGAAAATAATGTTTGAAGTCAATACTTAGGATAATATCCTGGTTATTACACATTTTTATGAGTTAAAATAGTCATTACAAGAATCTATATATTAATTTAGATGCAATTAGTTTTTAAATTGACTGTTATTTCGCTTAATTATTAATCTACTAAATGGGCCAATATATAGTGAAACTTTTCAAAGTATATCATATATTTCTTTATCCTAAGCTTATTAAATTTTTATATGAAAAACTTTTGAAGACAGAAATTTTTTATTATTAATTTTTTATTACAAATTCAGTGTAATGTATGCGAAATCAGTTAAAAATTTGCTGATTAAGGAATTTTTATCCAAATAAAAATAAAAAATTTCTGTCTTAAAAAGTTTTTCATATAATATAAAAGTTGACAGTATATCATAAATATATTGTTAAATATTTATTTATAAAACTTGCAAAATAGTTTGTTTAAAAATATAGCTTTAGTGCTGTAACAACCGATCAACAAATTATTTTATGTAAAATTCCATTATTTAATTATAATTGTAAGTTTCATTATTTTTTATCCATTGCATAACCAAAATAATAAAAGAGCTAAACATGAAATCACTTGAGAATATTTTCTACAAAATACAAACTGTTAATAAAGCGTATTATACTATTTCGAAATGTGTGATCAAACATGAAAAAATGTTTAAACATTAAATCGTTAGAGTTTCTAGTTTTAATAATTAATTGATCATTTTATCAAACAATGAGCGAATCAATTGAATTAATACCGAAAACCGACTCAAAACAATCGGCGATCGCCAGCGATATTGAAACCGAAGAACAAATTGAACGCAAGAGTGAGGAGAAAATTGGAGAAAAGCCACCCGAAAACCAAAAACCCAATACTAGTGATAAGAGTATCAAAGAAGAGAATAGAAAGACATACTTGAAAAAAGTGCGTAAACTATTTATTCCGGTAACGATTTGTATGATCATTGTGTTGGTGTCGCTTACGTTTCTGCCACACTATGCTAATGGTATTAAATGATTATTTATTCGTTTAGTTTATGGATAATGTTTTTCTAAAATATTGATCTAATAGTGCCTCGAGTACCCGATGGTTCGCTGTTGATTGGAAACGAAGATTCGCCGACAGGCGATAAACTTAAAGCAGCGATTATAACAGCGGTAGTGTTTCTCGTACTCGCGGTTGTACTCACAACTCTTATGGCGCTTTGTATTGTATGGAAGTGTTACCGATGTCTTAACATTTTTTTGGGCATCACTTTCTCCATATCAATGACGATCACATTCATCACATACTTCTCTGTAGTTATGTACACATACAATGTACCATTAGATTATATAACAACAGCGTTGGTTGTGTGGAATTATGTGGTGATTGGCGTTATTGCGATCTTCTTTGATGGACCGAAATTCGTGAGACGCGCGTATCACGTATTTGTTAGCGCTTTGGTCGCATTAACACTCAATCGTATGTTTCCCTCGTGGACGACGTGGGCGTTACTGTTTTTGTTCTGTTTATGGGACTTGTATGCCGTGTTTTGTGGTAACGAATTTTCCAAAAATATATTAGATTTCGTTATGAGTCAAATAAATATATTTATTGTTAGGTCCGCTAAAAGTTATAGTGAAGGATAAGGAAGCGCTGAAGACTAAACTGAAATTACCGGTATATACTGTTATCATTTTGGAAACCGATGAAACTCCTAAAAAAGAAGAGAAGTTGGTGGTGGACGACGATCCCGGAGCACTAGGTCTCGGAGATTTCATATTTTATAGTTTGCTTGTGGGCAAGACGTACACGTCAACCAATATGTTGGTCGCTATTATGTGTTTGGTGGCAATACTGATGGGACTAATATTGACATTGCTTTGTATGGTGTTGTTCTCGCTTCAAGCCATGCCAGCGCTTCCCATATCTGTTGTGTTGGGGCTTATCGTTCGTTTTATTGGTGCCTATTTTATTGTGCCATTTAATGTTGTGTTAGTTTTGGGACAAATTTTTATATAAATTTTTTATTATTATAGTTTTATTTAATAGTTATTCAGATATTTATAAAAATTTTATTTTTTATTATAAGCTTAGTTTTATTTAATAGTTATTCAAAAGATTTTATAATTTTTGAATGAAAATTTAATACATTAATATTTAACGATTTATAGAATGTGTTTAAATTACGCAAAAGTTAGCCTAAAATTAATTAATAATTATAAAAGTGTTACGCAGTATTGTACATAATTTAATAAAATTAAATATCGTATTGATATTAAAACATACTTTAATTGATGAATAGAATTGGCTATTGATTTTAATATGTAATTGAATATAAGACTTATATAATTGAACAATTTTATAGTAAATAAGATGTACTTATTCTATCATATATCGTCAGTGAAGAGCGTGTGAACGAAATGTAATTATATCTATTAAGGATGCGTAAAATTTTAATTACTCAACAGTTACATGATTTACTTAAGTAGACGTGTTAAATAGAAAGAGTAATGGCGTTTCAAATATAAATGTGTGAATGAGCGTAATGTAATGGAAATAAATGATGGGTGAGGTTATTTGACTAAACAAATCATGCGAAAACATTGCTTATCACAGTCTAGTAAGTATAGACGCATTAAGCGATCAATAATTAATATTTCTGAAAACAATTTAACAAAATTAATATTTTCTTTCTTTTTTTGCTCTAAAAATAATAAGTTTTTGCTTAATGAAAGCACTAATCGAAAAAAGTTTTTTTGTGCGATTGGATAGAAAAAAAATCGTTTTGTATTCAGTTATTATCTGATTTTTAGTTTAATAAGCGTTAAAAACAAACGGATCGACCAAAACGGTGTAAAACAGCAAACAAAAAACTAATTATTAAAAAAACAAACTTTTCTCTGTTTACTTATAATTAACTGCAAAAAAAGAAGAAAAAAGTTCTATTATGGCAAAAAATAACGAAAAACTGAACGTAATATATTATTTGCACGAATACTGGATTGATATACAGGACCCGAGAACTAAAAACTATCCATTAGTGGACGTCAGTCCGTGGACTATCGCTAACATTATGTTTGCATACTATTTCTTTGTGACCAGAATTGGGCCACAATTGATGAAAAATCGACAACCGTTTAATCTTCGAAAATTGATGCTTTTCTATAATATGATTATGATTGCAATAAATGGATACTTTTTTGTTAGAATTACACCGCATATGAGTTACGCGCGATTGACTGATTGGACATATCCGAGTCGTTCGGATTTTAGCAGTATTGCGCTTCAGGTAATAATCGTTAAAGTTTATAAGATAGTATTAATTATTTAGTTTTTAAAATTAATTTTAATATTTTTATTTGGATATTCATGGGTTAAAATTTAGTTTAATTTTTGTGTCAAACAATAGCAGATTTTAAAACATTTTCTTAAACAATGGAAAAATTTTACTGAATTCATTGAAACTTTTATCAAACTTTATTATTATTATCATTATTAATGGATATAATTTTTAATAAAATTCGCTTATTGTTGCAAAAATATTTAAAATATACTCGAAAAATAACGAATTTTTGATGAAAAATTTTGGACAAAAACTGGACAATTAAATGCCAAAGTTATTCGAAATAATGCCGAATTTGCGCGAATTTATCAAACATATCGAAAGTTATCTAATACTAAGTGTGTTCTTTTCCATAACGTATTTCCTATTATTTTATTACGAAATTCCGGTCAAAAATTGGCACAACTGGACAATGGGCGGTAAAATAGTGTATTTAATCGAACGGGCAATGGTTTTAGCGTTTCTCGAACTTTTGAGATTAATTTTCACCATATATTTGGTATCGAAGATACTCGTAGATTTCGTTTTCAACATTCATTAAAAACTGGTTAATTCAATACAAACGCAACAATTTTCAAATGATTTCAAACGATTAGTTAAATAAAACATTGATTGATTGAATTCTTAGATAATAAATAGATTAAATAATAAGTTTGGTGTACTTTTACTGTAATTTAAAAAACTGTATTTAACAGGAGATAAGCATCGGTTACACGTATTGGCTGTCAAAATTCGTGGACTGGTTCGACACACTGTTCTATGTGTTACGGAAGAAACAGTCGCACATCTCATTCCTGCATCTCTATCATCACATATCTGTACCGGTGTTCGGTTACTTAATCATAAAAATCAATTGTCTAATACCGGGCGCATTGCTATTCGTAATGATTAACTCATTTATCCACACATGCATGTACTCATACTACGCTCTATCAACGGTGGAAGCGATGCACAAGTATTTATGGTGGAAGCGGTACATCACTGTTATGCAATTGACGCAATTCGCGATCGGTATTGCGTACGGATCAGCGCTTTACTTCAATCAGACCGGGTATCCATCAGTTTGGTTATACTTCGGTCTCACACAACCGCCACTATTCTTTTTCATGTTTTATAATTTCTACCGAAACGCGTACAATAAGCTTATTAACAATAATAGTATTGATTTTAGTCTGAAGGCTAATGAACTCAAAAATCAATAATCAAATACAGATGTAAATTGAGTTTAAGTTGAATTAAATGTATTAAAAATCTATGGAAATTAATTCATCAACTGTTATCTATGATTACCTGTGTTTAATAAATTTAAATTGATTGGGTTTTCTTACTGTCAATCTTTTAGTTCAGTTTCAAAAACGTACGTACAATAAGTCATTGATTTAAAAAATTTTAAATATAAATACAGTATTTGTTTTGGTATGACAGCAATTAATTATGAAAATGTTCATGAATTCTTTACTTAATATATTTTTGTTTTATATCTCAAATATTCCACTCTTATTTTTAGAGATTCGCCCACAAAATAAATTCCAAACTTATTATAATGAATCATAATTGTCTAAACTTTTTTATATAGAAAATTCCATTCATTATTTCTAAGTTTTCCTTAAGTTTTTCCGCTATATTGCAGCATACCGTAAAGTAGTGTTATCTAAAGCTACGCTTTAGTACATCAACCAAAATGTTAATAACACTAAACAAAAAACTGAATGTATTGTTGTGAAAAACGCTGCGATTACAACAAATCAATAGTAAGCATAAATGATGATTCATATAAGCAGCGATTACGCGATTGTGAACGGCTCCACATTGAATGGCTTACAATGCTCTGTACGCTTAACATAATATCAAATTAACATACGTTTGTGCGCATACACATCAATGCACATTCACTACACTACAGAGTGGAGACTATCACATCAAACATATGAGTTGATTGCTGGTGTTATAGTACTTTAAATGCTGTTAACAGTAGCAATACTAGCGATACCATACAAACACAATACAGTATAGCATAGCACTGTGCACAGTGTTTAGTGTTGCGTACAGCGATAGCGATGGTTGTGTGAGGTGTGGTGTGTGTCGACAAACCAATGGCGAAAATATTTGTGATTAAATGTTCGTTAATTATACTGCAATTAATATCATTATGCGTCTCATCGGTCATTATCATTATTCACTACAATCCATGGATCAAAATCCTGATCGAAGCAGCACAAGATGGTGATCAACCCGAACATGTTGTCGACCAGTTTCGGGGCATTGAAGGCGAAGAGATCGTCATATTCCTGGTTTCGTTGGCCACTATAGTCGTGTCAGTGTTGGGAATCATTGGTTCGTTGGCTCGAGTGTCGCACACATCTTCGCACTGTTTGCTCAACTTCTATGTCCACACACTGATCATCTTCTTGTTCGTGACGTTTGTGGCGTTTTGTGGAACTGTTTGGCAGTCGATCAACAAAATACTGAACAATAATAGTGCGGTAAACAGTGAGTTGAGTGTCACGTGGACTCATTTGACCAAATCGTTTCTGTTTATACTGATCTGTGCGGTCATATACGCCGCCAGTATTCGTCTCACACGAAAGATACTCGACTTCGATGACCACTACGCCATCGACGACAATGGAAGTGACCGCCACTTCAACGTGAATGGTGGCGCTAATCATGACGACGACAGCGGCAATCATTTCAACCACAAATCCTCATTTACTCGGGTTTAATCCAACTGAAAATCTCTCGATTCATGCATAATACTCAACGCTGATGTGACACAACATCTGCGATAAACGCGATCATCTTTTTTGATAACAAATATTACTTATTATTATTTACAAACAACAAACAAATATTTATTAATTGAATTAATTAATCATGTAATTATTATTATTTTTCAATTGATTTCATCTGAGTTTTTTTTATTGAAATATTTTTTACTGAATGTGTATTATGTGAGCAATTTTTTAAAGAACTAATCCACAGTTGGGTTAGTGTTTCTTTGTTGTTGTAGTTGTTTTTAGCGTGAATTAATTATACGTTTGTTTACCCTTAAAGCTTAATGTTTATTAATTTAATAGTGATGACTGTCGTCATTTAATAAAACAATAATTATTCCTAACAAACAATTTTTTGAATGCAATCAGAAATGAAATTTTATGGAAACAATGCATCGAATTAATCGAAGCGATTTTTAACAATTAAAATTTATTCAATTTCCCAAATTGTTGCAAATAAATTTAATTTAAAATTAAAAAATGGAATAAATTTTTGATGAATAATTGTGGACAAACGTGAGCGCCAGATATAAACGCTATTATCGACGAATTTCGAAACGATGGCGAATTTTCGTGAATATTTCTTACAAATCGAAAGTTGTCTAATAATAAGTATAGTGTTTTCAATAACATATTTCCTAATATTTTATCACGAAATTCCGGTTAAAAATTGGCACAACTGGTCAACTGGCGGTAAAATAGTGTATTTACTCGAACGGGCAATGGTTTTAGTGGTACTGGAACTGTTAAGATTATTTTTCACTACATATTTGTTATCGAAAGTACTCGTCGATTTCTTTTTCACTCCAGTTATTGCGATATACAGATCAGTATTCCAGTTTCATAACCAGTTTAATAGTTAAATAAAAAATATTGATTAAATTTTCATGGATAATAAATAGATAATAAATAACTCAATAAACTGTTGCTTTATTTATTCGGTAATAAATTATATGATAGTTGACACTAGTCTAGTAGTGTAGTTTTATTGAAATTATAGTATAACTAATATTAACAAATACCGTCGTTTACATGAATTATTGTAAACTAGTTATTCACGCATCAAATCAGTAATTATTTCATTTAGAAAATCAAGATTAAAAATTTATATATTTTTAAAAATATGGCACTATTTATTTAACTACAATACGGTATAAGCGCACGTAAATAAGGCAATAAAGTAATAATAAACTAATAAACTAATAAATTAAAATAATTTCGATAAATATTCAATTAAGTTAATAAATTTACCCAAAAAAGTTACAAAAAATATATATATTAAAAATTTCTATCGGCAGTAAAATGTTCGCCTTTTCTAACGCCATAATGAATAATTTCCGAATCGTCACCGTTAATATAAGCCCAGGGCATCATTTCAGTGGTAAATCCGATACCAATTTGTCGATCAAAACTAACAGCAACGGCACCTCCATATCCATCAACGCGATCGCGCATAATATCGAGAGCTTTATCGGTGGCTTCTTGTAGTGAGTTGTTGACAGAACCGTTCGAAAATTGGTACATTATTTCGCGCGACAAACACACTCTCATTATTGCTTCGCCGTGACCTTAATTTTTATACGAGTATTTATTTTAATATTAGAATTATTTGATAATAACTAACCGGTTGTGGACACAGCGCCGCTACTGTTATCAGCCCAACCGCCGGCACCAATGATAGGCGTATCGCCAATACGACCAAGTTTTTTACCAGTGATTCCACCCGTAGAGGTGGCGACAGCAACATTGCCGTACGCATCGATCGCGACTGCGCCCACAGTGTCGTGATCTGTCTGTTGAGCGTCATTCGAGTCCGTTATAACACTCAAACCATTTGGTGATGTATTTTGTGAAGCAATTTTGTTTTTATCGCTGTTGATTGCATTCGCGAATGTCTTGTATTTGTCGAGTCTTTCCTAATAAATTTTATAAAGAAATTGAACGAAAATTTCGCTATAATTTAATAAAATGATCAAACCTGAGCCCATTTATGAATTAGAGAGCTGTTTGGCACTAAACGCATACCAATCTCTCGAGCAAACTGTTCGGCGCCCGAAGATATGAGCAAACAATGGTCAGTTCGTTCCATAACAGCTCTCGCGAGCGATACTGGATTTTTGATTTGCGTTACTCCACCGATTGCGCCACATTTTAACGTTTTTCCGTCCATTATTATTGCGTCCATTTCCACTTCGCCAGTGATTGTCAGCGAAGAACCATATCCTATATCGGAAAATGTAATTTTACCATAAAATAACAAAACGTAAACAAATTTAAAATAAATGAAATGTAAACCTGCGTTAAACACAGCGTCGTTTTCCATAGAATTGACGGCACACTGGACCGCATCGATAGCGGTTCCGCCACTAATAAGCGCCTCATAACCAGTTTTTACCGCATTCTTAATCCCATTAATCTTGATATCTTTGAATCTGGACTCTACGAGAGCCGCTCCGCCGTGAACTAACACTATCATAACTATGTTTTAAAACGATTCAAAAAACACACATAAATAATATTTGAATATATGGTTTCAATTGAAAAACGATTGCGTGGTATCCTTGAGTTCGCGTTTGATTTGCTGTTCGGCGTCAAACAGTTTGCGCGCAAATCGATCGCGTTTTCGCTTTAAATATTTGAGTTTTTGTATCTTCAACTGATAACCAAAAACAGTTCCCAAACCAAATGATAGCAGTAATAACAGCGATATCGCGCGTACACTCACGAGGAAGTAGTCCCAACTGTCTTAAGCCGAATTTTTTGAAACTGCTTTTATTTTGTAGAGGACATTGACAAATATGTATTGCAAAATGAAATTTCGGAGAAGGATGGTAAGGAGGCTCGTGGAGGGTTTTTAAAGATACGGTTTCTATTGCGTACAACGCATTGCAATATACTGCACTGAAACTGTTCATAACGTTATTATTAAACACAGACCCATAAGTTTTTTAATTACTCTATAATTTATGAGATTAATTGTTAATGCTTTTTATTTAATGCTATTGTACATCAAATATAATGTCATCTAACAACACTTTAGTTATTAATTATTTATTTATAAAATTTGATAATTGATTGTTTGTCTACTCGTATAACAAGTGCTGCACTGATGGACGACACCGCTAAAGACGTTACGTTGGCTTTCAATTGTTACAGGATTCCCAACCATTTACTGGTATCCGCGTAGCAAATCTCCGCAACGTTACGAAAGCGGAATCGAGTTAAACGATTTAATATAATACATGGCGAAGCAAAGCAACCGATAAGCTAAATGGTTACGATCGGAATGGAAAGAAAGAGGAGGCGAAGCAAGAGATTTAGTTTTTTGAATAAAGTCTTCGTTTTTTATATAAATTAAGAACAATTTAAATAAAGCGTGTGTTGGATTTAAACTAATTTCAAATTAGATTTGTATTGTTTAATAAAATTATCAATTTTATTAAAAACTATTAACGTTATATAACAATTTTAATATGATTTTAATACACAAAAGTTAAATTTACGATTTACATTTCAAATGTGATAAAAAATTTCGTTTTCATTTAGAAATAATTCGATTGAATATATACTAATTCTTTTTATGCTCGATATTTGGTCGATGAAACATAACTTCAATATTAGATATCAAAATTAATCGAATGCAACCAATTTTTAAATAAATTAGATTTTCCAATTTTGACAAGTGTTTCAGCATTTTCGATGAATTATTTGGAATTGATAAGCTATTACTTTCAATATCGATAGATTTTAATTGTGATAAATTTATTTGAATATTTTGGAAATTTTTATTGTTTATATTTGATCGATATATAGCGACGAATTTTAAATTCTTGCAATCCATTAATAAATCAATGCTCTTATTATTGTTACAACGGTTTAAGTCCAAAATTTTTAATGATTTAAAACGATTAATAAATTGTTCATAAAAGTGTAAATTTAAATCAATAATTGATCTAAATATTAATTTTTTGTAATAAATTCTAATTGTTCGCAAAATTTTTATACCAATTTCTTGATTCGCACTATATATCCATTCAATATAATTCAATTTTTTCAAATATTTTGAATAATTAAAATTGTTTTCAAACTTCACACTCAATTGCTTAATTTATGTGAACAATTGAATGTTTCTATTGAACTTTTCATTAAAAGCTGCATAACTTAAAACTTCTTTAATTTTATTTTCTATTCCCAAACATCTAGTATAGTCAATATCAATATTCCAATAGTAGTAAATTGATTTAAATTTAAGCGATAACCTTTAGAAGTGTTAAAAATGTGTCCGAATTTATGTTTTTGTTTGTATTATTAACAAACATTTGAAGATATTTTGGTTTTAAGTGTTTTGTCAGTTAGGTTTGATAGACTTTCATCATTGATGGTTAATATTTTTATTCTTTTACATGAATCGCTTATTATAGTACTAGTTTCATCGCATATAATGTTTTCCATCGATAACTATATTATAAATATTAATACACTTTTCCATTACGTATTTTAATCGATTTTTCTCTACAAATGTCTCTATTTTATTTTCCATTATTAATGATTAACTGTTTTATTAATGAATTTTTACATAAGAAAAAATTATTCGAAAACCAAGATTTGCCATCAAATAATGTGAATTCTATTTGTTTATTAAATATTATTGTATTGAATTGTTCGTTAATGCATTGCAATCGAAAACAATCACTTAAGGATAAATAAATTTATATCAAATCACACAAATTAATATATCCCTAAATATCTCACGATCTTATATGTGCGAAAATTGCCGGCAATCGTTAAATACTTAATGATTATTTTTGAAACGCTGTAATTTAAAGAGCATTTCAGGCACTTTTGCGACACTTATGCGTGTCTTGTAGAGATTAAAATTTCAGTGAAATTTTGAAAATGGTTGAAAATTTCAGTGAAAACATTCAATATTTTTTGTCACTGTATACAGATTTTTTTTATAAAAGAGCTGATTATGCCACTATAATTTTAATTTTATACAAGTTTCTAATTAATTTTTAGATTATTTTACTTTTCAACAATGAATTTTTTTCATTTTATCAATTTTTTTTGTTTAAACAATGTTTTTTGAAGATAGGAGTCTTCTTTAAAAGATTCCCTTAAAAAATGTAAAGAACTGGTAAAATCTCTTAATAAACATAAAGAAAAAGAAATTCCTTTAATTAATATATAGAAAATATTTTATTTATGCATAAAATCAGTTCAACAATACCAATAAATAATATAAATTTCTTAAATTACCTCCCAAAAATATTTCGTTTTATTTCTGCTTAATTGTTATTTTTTGACGTAATTTTTGTAAAAATACCAATTTTTCACATAAATAACTCATTAAAAAATTTTTATAATTTTGTTTATTATGTTATTTTGTATTTTTAACATATTTTCATAATACTTGCCAAACTGGCTAATTCGTATACTACTACTTTTTTAATTGTCTAATTTTGTCTAGACTTTGTTTTTCCCAGTTTTGGTCACTTTCCTTTCACTGTAAAAACGAAATTTTTTCCAATAAGTATCTCCTTTTAATGAGGTATTATATTTACCCGAATTATTTATTACCAAAATTAAAAACAACACTTATAATTAATTGCCACTAATACTAATATTGAACTCTACTCATATACATTAGTATTGAAAAGAAAAAATCTGTCGACTATAAGTACTTTTGTGAATTTGTAGCCAAACCATTGATTAGTTTCATTATGTAACAAATGCTTTTTTTTTGTTTTTAATTGATTTAAGGCTATGACGCCACTCACGTCTAGCACTTCTATGGATAACTCTCGCGTCTATTTGGTTCGAGTCGGTTAAATCCTTGTTTTGGCGGATTGCTATCCAATCATACAGTATTTGTTTGTGAGCGTCTGTCATAGATTTTGTGTAAAGCTGTTTATGGGTCGGTTTGATTTTTTTAGTTGTTCGTCTCGGTTCGGTTAAATCGCAATCAATTTTCACTAACCCGACAATAAACCGATAACCCTATAAACAAGTTTTATTGACAAAAAAAATTGATTATCATAAAAAATTAATATGTACATAATTTCAACAATTTATTGTTAAATAAAACGCTAAATTTGCATCATTCAAATTTATAATCAAATTATGGGATTTTATAGGATTTTTATTCACTAAATATTTTTATATCTGTTTATCGGGTTTTCAGTTAACCGTCGGTTCGGTTCGGGTTGGTAAGGTTGCAAGACCTTAATTCTTGTGTCGGTTCGGTTTAAATCTTTGTTTTGTCGGTTTGTCTCGGATTCCAATTTTGATACCCGAAACCGCTTTAATATTAGAGTCGAGACGTCAAATTCAGAAAATGCCTTCTTTTTTTGAACAAAATTATAACATCTATTATAATATGTGAATGAGTCATATAAAAATATTCATTTTTAGCCCCATTTGTTGTTCCTGTAAATCCTGAATTTTACTACTCTTTTCATGATAATCCCTGAAAAATATGATAATTCCGATTTTCTTTTCCTATTAAAAACGATAGAATTATGTTTTAAACCAAATTTTTACCCGCGATTATGATTTTTTGTCGGATTATCCTGAATAATCATGAATTTCAAACCTTTATTCTATTTCTTTCCTGAATATGTTCGGTTTTTAGTCCAGAATTTGGAGACTCTATTAATTATGCGTTAAGTATCGATTGCGTAACTGAAAAGTTTAACACATAGCCTATGAAAGGCGTCAGCAAACGCTAACAATAAAATACTCTAAGGTTCTAATTATAACAATTTTAATATAAATAAAAATCGTTTCTACTCATACATTTTCCAGACAGACAGACAGACAGATAGATAGATACGGTAGACATCCTGAAAGTGAGCTAAAAAAGTTTAAAGTTTTATCGAAATGATTTTAAAGTTTTGAAACTTTTTCAAAATTTTAGTAAATACAAAATTTTGAAACGTTCAAAGTTGTAAATTAGCATACTTTTCCAGAAAGTACCGAAACCTATTAGGAAGTACAGCATTCCATAGTATTGTAATCATAACTAACGTGTAAATGAAAAGCTTTTTTATTCGATTATAATTATGAGTATTTTTTAGCGTTGAATTTAAGGTTACTGCTATTTTAGCATTAAATTACTAAATATAAGCTCAACTATTTTGTAACACATTAACCGTCAATAATATGATGCCGTACTTTAACAGTTACGGCACAATGTACTCGAACAGTCAATTAAACCATATATGTTACGTCACTTCCAATACTTTCTTAAGAAATTAGTTGTCATACGCTCGCTATCTATGGTTTAAACTTGAAACTACCAAAACTACAACACAATGTATGTTATGGCGTGTATGACACTGTATGTATGTATGATTTCAATCAATGTTAGATAAGTGTCAAATAGTAGCAATTCTTACATGTATACGATTCAACAATATGTGATGGAAATATTTCTTATCGCATTCAAACATAGTTACCGATTAGAAACAACGTTACGATGATCTCAGTCTAAACTAATAAACTAAGCTTTTTATATTAGTTGGCAGCGATATATCATATTTTTATATGTTATATGTTATATGAATACATACTGTATTAATACTAACACTGTACTGTATGTTCGCTTACATTATGTATGATATGTTAGAATGCAATACAATATATGCATACAGTATTGAATGAATAAATAAATGCTAAATAGTTATGAAATGAATTGAATGTATTGAATGAATTGATGAATAAGATGATGAAAAGGCTATCGTGGGGTTCGAGTTCAAACAAGAATCGGTCTCGAGATCTGTTGCTCGAACGCCAAAACAATGTCGATATGGAAATCAAAACTCGCTCAAACATTAATTTTGATTTTAACTCGCATTCCAAGAATGACATCGATTTGGATGACTTATCGCTGACACAGTCGACGTCAATCTATCCAAAGCGTCCGGCATTACCTCCGCGTCCGCCGCCGCGACCGAGGATTAAAGACAAATCCATTTTTTATGATTCAAGCGATGATCGTTTGGTCGCAAACACGCAATCAGTGAAGGAAAACACGCATTCAATTGTCATACCAAACAAATCATTGAAATCACCAGCAAATTGTTCATTAAATGCTCCGCCAATTCCTCCGCGATCTGTATTCAAAACTTCAAACCAATCGTCGAGTGAGTCATCGATTGACTCGAAACACAAAGAAGTAGTAAACAATGCAAACAATTCACCAAAACTGGAACAGCAGTTATTCTCTGGCGAAGAATTAGTTGGCAATTTGATGCAACATTTACAAGTGATGGAACAGCTGAACGACTCTCTCAGAAATGAACTCAAATCGTGTCGCAATCAAAATGACAAACTGAGCAGTGAATTAGCGGCCATTAACTTAGAACGCGAACAATTGCGTCGGACGTGCAAACAATTCGATGAGTTGAGAGAGAATGAGTGGCTTTGCTCAATATGTTTAGACGACAGGAAAACTATAATATCGACGGCCAGACAAATAGTGTCGACATATTGCGGTCACGTTTACTGCAATGCGTGCATTAATATGGCATTAGATGTGGAAAGTGTTTGTCCCACGTGTAGAACATTGATTCCGTCACAAAAACCTGCATTTCATTTATTATATTTTTAATGTTAATGTTTTAAAAGAGTAAGAAGTTTTTATATCTATTTTTAAATTCTATTACCAAATCATAGAAATAATATTAATTAATTTTCGATAATTGTTCAAACGATGATATCTTTGCACAAATGTTTATCTGAACGATAATCAATTTATTAAATTTTTGTAATTAATATTTTAGATAAACGAGTATCGATTTTGATTAAAATAAAACTAATTTACTTTTTCAAAACTAAATTATTTTTATTGCAAAGTTCTGTGTATAATCAATCTATAAGTGGTAATGACTCGAACGTAAACTTAAGTCAATTTATTCTGAACGAAACATTTATTTGATGTGATGCTAATAATGAGAAGCGATAATAAAATTGCGCTCATATTAAGTTTACCCATTATTTACTTTTATTTATTTAAACAATAGTACTTTATTTTTATGCAAAGTTAGTTTTATGGTGTTATTTATATACTTTAATGATAAAACAAGTTAAGCTTATATATTGAAGAATACATGAATCATTCAGTGGTTGCTTCAGTTGCTTCACTCCCATCATCCTATTATTAAATTAATCATAAAATATTTAAATTATTTTTGGTAAAATATTTTAAATATTCGTGTATTACGTCTTTTAAAATCCAGTCTTTAAAAATCGTTTTGGCCACACGTAAAATTCTCTCCAAAAACTTTCTCACCTCATCTATAATATGCTTACGATTTAGATTATTTTAATTCGCAAAAAACAAAACAGTATACAATTACCGGATACTTTTCCCAACTCTTTAGCAACTTTTCCCAGCAATTGCTGTTCAGCTAATTCTGCTTTAATAACCGGAAATGAATCGCTCGGTAAGTTTACGATTATCGGATTCGCATCTTCGCTATAAACCGTAATTATTAGCGATACAGTTATCACTATAATCACTGTGATTGTTTTAACTCTTACATTCATATTTGAAATCTTTCAAAAAAAATTAAAATAACTTTTTTTAAAATGTTGTCAACCAAATTGTGAAATTGTAGTAAAAAAATAATTCTTCTGATATCCAGTGATATAATTCTTGTATTGTTATTCTGTTTAAATATTTGTTTCAGATTTAGTAAATGCTTATTATTAGCTCACAATAATACACTTCAAAAACAAATATTTACTTTATTTACTGTTCCGCGAATTTGAACACTTTATTTTAATATTAGTTAAAGTTATGCTCAAATTTCATTTACATAACTTAATACTTTATATTATAGCGTCTCTAATGATTAAATTTATGTAATAAAATGATCAAATATACTGATTAAGTAATTAAATTTAAATCACGAATTAGAATGAGCTATAATGAGCGTTGAGGTGATTTATTCCAAGAATGTTTAATGAGAAAGATAAGGTTAAAAATCTCTAAACCAGACCACCAAAAATAATAGCCACAAATTGACAATTTTGAAAATTTAATAAAACTTTTGTGATAATATTTTAAAGAAATATACATCAAAAAACTCACTTTGAAGAACTCCCTATAATATTATCAAACGTAACATTATTTTAATTGCGATATTTAAAACAATTAAACTGTAATAACTTAAATATGTTAAGATATTTAAATATTACGATAAAGTCCTCGATTGTATATTTTTTGAAATTTATTTTATTGTAGAGTACAATAGGATACACGATTGAGTCAAATGATAAGTTATATGTGCGTTAAAATAACAATAATTAGAAATGGATTTAATTAAATATTATTTTTTGATAATGCGTTAGCAATATTGGAATTAGCATTCATTCAATAGTAGAATCTTAACATTTTATTAATTCTTCAACAATTAATTCAATTTACATTATAAAATTTAAACTTTCTGTTTAATAGAATTTATAAAATTGAAAAATAAAATTTTCAATTGTTTAAAATTTACCATTCATTTATAGAATGATAAGGTATAATTAAAAATTAAAAATAGTGGTTTGAGATATTAAACTTTTAATACTATAACAATTAAACATTTATATTTTTATTAAAAATACAATTCGGATTTATTTAAATGCATATTTAATTAGTATTATTTCCATCGCTAACTGCAAATGAAGTAACATTTTTAACGGATGTGATCACAACATCTGTTGGAAAATAATTCGTTTCATCTTTATTGGTGTCTCGAACAGTGATCGTTGAAGTTTGTATCACTTCTACGTCTGCAGAACTAGTAAAACTAGGAAAATCTTCATTATCGGTGCTCTTTTTAAATAAGTCAGTGAAGAGTTTTCCAATTTTCTTAAAAAACTCACCAGTTTTTGCTGTTTAAAATCGATTAAATGTAATTAATATTCTAGATTTTTTAGCACACTTTCAGAAATGTAGAGCTTATGCTTTTGAAACTGTCTGTCTGTCTGTCTGTTTGTTTGTTTGTTTGTTTGTTTGTTTGTTTGTTTGTTTGTTTGTCTCCGTATGTCCGTCTGTCCGTCTGTCCGTCCATCTGTCTATCTATCTGTCTGTCTGTCTGTCTGTCTGTCTGTCTGTTTGTCTGTCTGTCTGTTTGTTTGTCTCCGTCTGTCCGTACGTCCACGTATTTTAGAATTGATAATAAAATGTTGTTTGTTAAAAGTGATCTCTCTATGAATGTGACGGTCTTGTTTTGTTTATTTTTAAAATTTAAATAATAGAACTTTATCCATTCAACAAAGTGATTAAAAACAAGAAACGAAACAATCATAGATACATCATATCTTAGTTAACCTTAAATCGATATTTTTGAATTTTTTAAAAAAAAGTTTGTTGAAATAAAGTTTGATTTTTTAGTCAACTGGACTTAAAATACATTAACTTAAATTTATGATTTAAAATAGATTTAACTAAAAATTAAAACTTCATTTCAACAAACTTTTTTTAAAAAAATTCAAAAATATCGATATGACTAAAATGCCATGTATTTGATGTACTATTTTGAATCCTTTTAGTGTATTATAAATCCAGTTATGTAATGTGTTAACTGACAGGCATACATATATCAGGACTAGACTACCAAATCGTTAAATTTTCAGGCTTGACTGAGGCCCGACAACTGCCAGCACGACCCGAAAATCCAACTTTTTTATACTTCAACTAAATTTTTTACATTTTATAAAAAATTGCAAGGAATAGTAAAACTTAATCAAAAATATAAATTAAGATTACAATAAGTACGTATAACTTCAATA
This sequence comes from Phthiracarus crinitus, assembly GCA_034698025.1. Classification (NCBI taxonomy): domain Eukaryota; kingdom Metazoa; phylum Arthropoda; class Arachnida; order Sarcoptiformes; family Phthiracaridae; genus Phthiracarus; species Phthiracarus crinitus. Next base: position 52,911 of record JAQGAW010000022.1, read on the forward strand.
TAAAGAAGTTATAACTTGATATTGTAAGGCTGAGAGATTTTTGAAGACGAGAACGATTTAAAATTTCAGATTTTTCAAACCCAACCCGATCCGAGCCCGTCAACTGTTAGCCCAAACCCTGCCTGACCTGACAAATTTGTCGGGTACCCGACCCGAGCCCGACATTTCCAGTACCCGTTTACTAGTCTAATCAGGACAAACAAGATCAAAACCATAGCTCCTCAAGAATGTGCGCTAAAAATAATAAGCATATTGTAAATTGAATGTTGAATAACTCACACATCGTATCTTTCCACCAGTTTTTAACTTTAAGCCAAAACTCTTCCAAATCTTTTTCGGACAACTTTTTACTTTCTGTAACTAATTTAGAGTAGACATCATTAGGCATTCCATCCGGTTTAGTGATATTTCGTTTCGAAATAAAATCCGATGATCTTTTAACAATTTTCGCGTGAATAGCATTTCCAAGAATGTGCGCATTGCACTGAATTTCTTGATAATTTATTACAATTAAAGTACAAGTTATCACTAATAATTTAAATACTGGTTTAAACATTTAGACAGTGTTAAGATAAATATATACTCCACAAAGAAAACAAAGCTACGAGTGTTAACAAAAGAGTGGAAAATAAAAATGAAATGTTATTCGGAAAGTATTTTCGTGCGCTATTGTTATTGATTTGATATTGAAATCATTCTCAATGTCACCACGAAAATCAATGCTCAAATACGCCGAAAAACATTATCATAAATTAATATAAAAGTAAAACTTTTATTTATTTTCCTCACAAATGCTACAAACGAATGGTTTGTCTGTGCAAACAATATAATGTAAACCTTATTGTATTATTTCGTATTAATATTAAATCCATAACACTTTTATTTCACGATTTGATTTGATTCAGCAATCGATTCGTTGCATTAGCGATAAAAGTAATTACTTTTCTAAAGAATTTTTTGAGTTCATCTGAAAGAATTTAATTAATTAAAAAAAGCGATCGTATGGTAACAGATGATAGGAAAACGAAAACAACGCACTCATCGTGTTCTCTATCCATGTCTGCATTCTTTCTTTTTCATTGCCATTTTCCACAAATTTATTATAATCCGATTTTACTTTTTGGTAATGTTTGACTGACAAACCAGGCGGTGGTGTGACGTCTAAACTAACTTTGATTAATCGTTTCATTCTATGATTAGTTTGTGTTAAAGAATTAATCGAAATTAAAAAAATATTCAAAACTAAAATGCATAATAATATCGTTGATAAATAGTTTGAGTTTATAAACATTTCTCAAAAACATAAAACTTTAATTAAAATCTGTACAAATAATTAACAATTTTCTAATTTGCTACGAATTATAAAACTGATAGCAAAAACTTCTTAAATAATGCGTTTAACGCAAACAAAAAGTTTTTCAGCGAAAGTATTGCCATCTGTATTGAATTGAATAGAAACGTTTGAAAAACGCTTTTTTTTGATTGTATTCAAAATTGTCAATTATTATACGCCGATTACGTTTAGCATCAAATCACGACTTTATTTTTCTTTTAGTGACAATAACCGCATTACAAATATAAAACTATGGCTGCTGTAAGTGAAACGAATTATATTAAATTAATTTTGAAAACTAAATAAGATTGTATTACAGGGAGCGATGCCTTTAAACCCGAAACCATTTCTGAATGGTTTGACTGGCAAACCAGTGTTGGTTAAACTAAAATGGGGAATGGAGTACAAGGGATACCTCGTTTCGGTCGATGGATATATGAATCTTCAGGTTTAATCCATGCGTTTTTCTTCAATTTATAATTTTATTTTTATAACAATAGTTGGCAAATACTGAGGAATATATAGACGGCAACTGTACCGGCAATTTGGGCGAAGTTCTCATCAGATGTAACAATGTTTTGTACATTCGTGGCGTCGATGAGGAGGAAGAGGACGGAGAAATGAGGGAATAATATTAAATCCGAATCGTTTTGTTATAATTTTGTTTATTTGTATATTTTCTAAGCTTATATTAAATTATTCATTCATTTAATACCATGTAATTTCAAACCATTATAATTTTTCACATAAAAAATATAATTACTACAAGAATGGTATGCGTTTGAATAACCAATTAATAAACAGATGAAACAAAATGCTATTTAATTTTATTTAATAAAAATCAATGGTAGAAATGATTCGAATACAGACATCTAAATGCTAGCAATTTGTGGCGCATTTAAATCAATGGCCGCTATCTCTCGCGCGACGAATATTCCGACGCCAAACAGCGCCCAACTCTTCACTAATTGCCTAAAATATACAATAAACTTATATTAATTAATTTAAATTATTTATGCAATTAAAACTGTATTAATTTTATTATTGATAATATCGACGGACATTAAATGGATTTTAAATCACAACTTAAACAAATCTAAACAATAATAAACAAATCACACGTGCATTACATTACAATACAATACAATTACCATTTGAACGGATCGTAATAGAATGACTTAACGGTAGACATAACTCCTGTCTGCGATTGTTTGGATTTCGGTAACGGAACCGATGGATCGCCAAATACCATCGCGAAAACTAATGTTAATTTTGATTCAAATAAACGTTTATATAAAACACAAAAAACAGTTATTTTGCTATAACCAAATGATTAAATTTGTCGTCATTTATGTAGAATATATATCGCATGTACGGATAATTAATTAAAAACATATTCCGAAAAATAGGGATAAAAGTATAATACAATTTATTTACGAATTATACATAGATTTTTTTAATTTTTGAAATGTTAGCAATTTTTTTTAATTTGGAACAAATGCTTATTAAAGCACAAAAAACAAAATTTTTGGGTTCAATAATTTAATCTGTTTATTCGATCCCTAATCATAAATTATTTCTCCCATAAATTACGTATTATTTGTTTATAATTATTGTTAATTTAGTCGTGATTTTGAAACCAAGTTTAATAAATTACTGCATAATTATTATTGGCATTTGAATAAGATTCGTATTAAAACTGATTCGCATTATTTATTGCGTTAAATTTTGAATCTAAAATAAAATTGAATGGAACCGCTAAAACAAGACAATAAAGCTGTTTTACCCCATAGTTATTCTAAAGGACCAAAAGGTTTAGGTATGATTTAAGACATGGTTTCATATTTTGTTAGAAACAATTCGAAAACAAAATCACTTGAAGTAAAATTTGCTCGTATTATAAAAAGGTGATCCAAATGATCGCAGTTTACGTAAAATGGAAGTGGAAGTAGTTATTCCTCGACTCATGCAAGAAATGGCACGTTTGGTTAATTGCGCTCAACAGTCAACAGGTATATAATGACAGAACGACATAACCATATCGTGACAACAATACCACAATCGTATCAAATGTTTAATTATTTTACTTTAGAATTTAATGAATGCGGCAAACAGTATGGTCTCAGAAGTATTGTCAAATGTAGGCAACAAACTAAGCAATTGGTTGAATGTTTGACGAATCACTACCAAAACGAAGAGTTTAAAAAACAATGCACCGAAATATATCTCGAGAAAAGAAAGAGATTTCGGGAAACAGGAAAAGGAGAAAAAATGTATATGTTTGTGAAGTGAAGTAATTAAATAACTTATTATAATTAAAGGAGAAAATGTTTATGTTTCAAATGAAAATAATGTTTTAATCAATTAATAATTTATTGTAATATAATTTTTGTTAGCATACAAAACAATAATAAATAGTTATTAACGGAAAGCAAAATCATAACAATTATTAACAATTAACACGAACCCCATTCCATATGTTCGTTACCGTAAAATGAATTATTAGGCGAAGAGTCTGTCAGCAGATTCTGCCAAATCATTTCGGTTTGTTTAAGCGAATAATTCATACCAATATCGCTGTCTTCGCTATTCATATCTCTATAACTCACTCTATCTCTGCTCATATTTTCATCATTCTCTATGCGTCTATAAATCGGTTCAATTTTATTCGTCAAAATTGGTAATAAATAATTGCCGAACGCGTGAAAACTAAATAAATGCGAGTCAGGAAACCTGGTATTAAAATTTTGCCGGTCATTCCTATTTTGCGTGCAATAAGCGATTTGGTAATGTGTGGCCAAATATATAAATTTTGCTCCAATACTGATCGGACACGCCTTTAGTGGACTTAAATTGGATTTAATTATTCGCTGAATATTCATCGCTTTAACGTATCGTATACTCGACTGATCGAAATCGGAGTGAAATATGCAGAATATAGTGAATAACGATTGACACGTTAAATAGAAAATCGAGTCTTCACTATTGAATTCTTCCTTTAGGTTATCGTTGTCGTCGATGTATGAGTGCAACCAAACTGTAGACAAATCCATATAAAACAATATATTACTAATGGTTACAAATTTGCCGTTTATTAACAAAGAGCTGATATAATAAATAGCTTTTTCTCGTGTTTGTAGCGGTAAACTAATATTTAACGCTAATTTCCATAACGTTTGTATAAATTCTTCGCAAAGTGTTTCAGATTTTGAACAAATGTAGAATAAAATGTACGACAAATTATGCGATCCTTCAGTGATTAGAATTACGTCACAAAACACCGTTTGAAGCAATTGAAACAATTCATTGAATTGTTCCGAATTTTCTGACATCAATTTCGTATCAATAAACTCGAAAATAACTTTAACCGAACGGTTAAGCAGTTCTACGTGTTTTGAAATGTTTTGTTCGTCGAGTTTTGAATCGCAATCTTCGATGTGAAACACGTGTTGCTGTTCACCACTCAGTTTGCTGTCAGCCGTACATAAAGCGTCAAACCATAACAGTTTATCGAAAATAAGCGATAGTATCGCACACTTATTGTCGGCGTATTCGTAGATATGAAGCAAATTATAGACGAAACACGAATGCGATCGCGAGTCAGTCTTGTGTCGATTCGGAAACATTCGGTGAACGCTTTCCATCAAAATAGTGTTAAACTTAATGATTTTGATTTGTTTAAGAGTGGAGTGAATGCGATCAAACAAATACATCTCTCGTGGCGTTATATCAGAGATATCACTGGAATCAGACACCGATCGAAAGCCATACAACTTTGTTAATAATATTTTCTCTAAAATCTGAACGCATTTAATTGGTTTGATGTTTACGTAAACAGCGATCAATTCATAGTAGTTTTTGATTAACTCTTCGCTCGTATTTTCGTTGATCACTAACTTTGCGATCAATTCGTCGATAGGTTTCTCGCAATTAATAAAATGAACCAAATTAGTGGTTAACTCATCGATTACTTGCTCGACATTATGACAATCAACGCAATTATTTGCTAAAATATGTAAAATCAAATCAAAAAGCGATCTATTTTTCTCGTTTTTGTCTTTCAATGATTTAATTTGTTTGAAACTCATTAATGGTTTTGACTTAATGATCGTATTGTTCTGATTTGGTTTCTTTAATGATGACATTTTAATACCATTTATATTTAGTGTATTAATACCGAAAAATATATAGAGTAATGGACAGCACTAACGACCATAGATCGTGTCTGTAGGCCTAAGCGCCGTTCAGTCTAGTCGGACAGATATTAGATAATATGCTCGCTATTAAGTCGCACAGCATTAACATATTGAGTAATTGAAAAAGAGTTTGATACATATTGATATCGATTATAGCGTTTAATATCTGTTAGAAAATGTTAGAAAAACTAATGAAAGAACATCAAACAGACCGCCCAGTCTGAACGGCGCTTAGGA
>JAQGAW010000023.1:0-58578 GCA_034698025.1 Phthiracarus crinitus
TGGCACAACCAATTGAGTTATCGTATGTGCCATACGATTCAGTCAATATCGACACATTTGGTCCAATGAAAACTTCATTGAACGGCAATGTTCATGTCATAGTAGCTGTCGATTGAATGACACGTTATGTTGAAGCAGCCGCTATACCAGATTTAAGAACGACAACCATGATAAAATTTGTCAATGAATACATCATCGAAAAGCATTCGACTCCTAAAATTATAGTGACCGACAGATTTAGCTCATTCATGGGAACAAAGTTTGGGAACTTCTGTGCTCGCATGGGGATCGAGCATAAGCACACCGCGCCTTATCACTGCAGAACAAATGGATTAGTGGAAATAAACAAATATAAACTGACGAGTATTCTTCGAACATTCACTAAGGAGAATGACCCGAAATGGGATACGTATATCAACAAAGCAGTAATGATTGTTAATCGAAATATTAATACAACGACAGGATTTTCTCCTTTCTTCTTACTTTTTGGCTACAGGCCTACTACTCCTTTCGAGAAAGAGATAGGAGCAGTAAATATAGTTAATCCGGACATTGAAAGTGAATTTCATGTGTCCGTATGTAAAGCAAGAGATTCAGTGATTAAACGTATAGAAGAGGCTGAACGCAAGTGGACTGAGAAGTACAATGCAAACTTATTTTGATTTAGTCTGGATTTTAGATAAAACCTTAATGCTAAATACACCGAAGAAATTGCGTGCCAAATATATTGGCCCATATATGGTGACTCGAGTTATAACTGAATCAACATATCATATAATTAATTTAAAGTGTGGCAAACCTAAAGTTAAATGCGTTAATGCATGCCTCATTCTACCATACCTTGGTCGATTACCGCTATGTTATAACCAGTTTGTTGAAAGAATAAAATCGGGTGAGTTTGACAACCCAGAGATAGAACCACAAAGCATTTGGGATATTCATGATGTGAACAAATGGATTGCCCCAGAATGAAGCACAATCGCAACTAACACAACATTACAGAACAGATGACTTTCAGACACAACAATACAGAAACACTCAATTCAGTGATAATAGTGTGCCTCAATCTAGTAGTGATTACCGCTTAATGGGAGAAATTGGTGAATCTAGTGCTGTGACACCACAGGACAGTGGAACTATAATTTACACACCATAAGAATATCAGAATTACAATAATAACTATATTTTTGATAATTCATATGAATCTTATATTGTGGGACTATTGCCTAAATATTCAGATAATTATGAAAATCCTAATAATATCGAAAATAGCTCAAGCAATACAATCATAGATTGTCAACAGTACGATAACCCTTATTTGCCTCAATCTCATCAAACAATTGCATCAAATATAATAAGCAATGAAAATATAGTGCAAACTGAATGTCAAGCAGATGGCTATGTAAGACAAGGCTTACAACAAAGTGTTATATTCGGACACAGAGAGTTACGACTCTCTTACCCTTAATACATACTTCGAAGATGTAATAATGAATAGCGATTATGATGGGGAAAACGACAGCGATATTGAGAGTTACGTATAAAACATACATAAAACAACGCCATAAATATTATCAGTGAAGCGCTACCGATATACTGTCAAAATGTGAGGTAAACTCAAACTACTGCTAACATAAGTGTAATGCAAGAGTTAAGCAGCAGTTTATACAACAGAGCACGTAATCGAAACAGAAGAGATGTTTCATACGATTATGTGTTAAATCGCTTTCTTAGCAAACAGTAGTTTTTAATAATTAGGAAAAAATTGTTTTTAGCATTTAAGTACAATTTTAATCCCATTTTTATAGTTTTATAATTATATACATATTTATTCTTAAAATAAAAAAAAAACAGAAAAACACATAAAAACAAAACACTAAAAGTTTAATATTGTTAATAAAATTTGAATTTAAATCCAAATTGTGTTCGAACGGACAAAACCTAACTTTAAAATCTGACTCATATTGAGTGAGACACAAACAAGATATTAATCAAAAACTCTTTTGATTATTACCGCCAGTAAAAGAAAAATAAAAAGCATTTCGTTTCGTTTATTAGACATACACACAATTTAAACAGCGTTTAACTGAAAATGCATTATTAGTCACAGTTAAAACAGTTATCATTATATATAAAGCCAAATCTCATTCTGATATGTCTCTTCGACCACTTTAGGAAATCATAAAATCACACTTAAAATTACACACATTTATTGTCATTTAATTATTGTTTTTATTCACACATTTATTATTGTTATTAATTTGGTTTTAAAATTAAGAATTAATTAATTGTTTTTATATTATTTAAATGCATTAAATTCAACAAAAATTTAATCGAATTTAATTCGATTAAAACAAAAAATTGTCACATTATAAATAACACAATTTTACATAAAAATCATTTACAAAAACCCAAAAATATTTATTGTAAAAGGAGTTTTTATTCGGTTTGAATAGTTTTCACAAATATTTAAGAGTTTAACCAACTCTAGTCATTACATCACGTGTAATACTATTTAACTAACAAATCTTGTACAGTAAAACATCAATATATTTACTAAAATATGTTAAAACATAAATTTACACATTTTATTGTTTAAGTTACATTTAACCAAATTTTATGAAACAGAGATATGTATCTGATAGCAGAGAAGGACTGCGCAACCTTTAAACCTATCTGACATATTATTTTTGAATTAACATAATATTTTATTTATTGTTCCGGAATCGCACAGTGTTTAGAGATTTAGTTGTATTAGATAAACACGTTATTCATACGTTTCACTGTTCACATCATTCAAATCATTGTTTCAGTAAACGCGTGTAGTGAACGATCAGTTCTCATATTTTCATTTCGCATATAATTGTTATTTTTGGCCAAATATTTTCGAGTGTCTTAGCTATATGTAAGTGCGAAGGAAATTTTAAACACAATGGGGGTATAACTAGATTTTTATTTATTTTTTTTGTCAAGACAACACAAACATACATACACTCAAACATATAATTATAAGACATAAAAATTCGTTTAACTAATACTTTCGTTAAACAATTGTTTAGTAAAACAGTTTTCGTTTCGCATTTATTGGTGGTTCGAACGCTCATAAGACATGGCTTTAAATGCGAATTACACAGTCATTCACAACATCGTGTCGGAAATGGTTGAACCAATGTATTCGCACAGACAATCAATGGACAGAATGATTATAACAGAAGAATTGTATCACAATTTGATACTTCAATGGGCGAGAGAGCGCTTAAGCGAAGCGACACTAGGCTTAGATTTGGATGAAATCAGCGCTCAGGCATCACATCATCCGATTTATGGTAATATCGAACCGATGAGAGACTTAAAGTTTTTTCTGGCACGTGTTTATCGCGACCCGCTATTAAAATTAATGGTTAAATATGTTTACGCTTTGGAAATTGATAACATTCCTGTCGGTTATCACTATTTTATTAAAGTAAATTGTGGTAAAAAGAAATACGTTCGAGAATTCATGCGTTTCGGATATCTTCAGTCAAATCTCAGCGTATATCCCTTTAATCCATATTTGATTTTCGCCGAAATCTGTGTTATATTGCGTATCAAACCTGCACACGCTTATCAGACTTTGACTCTTTGCCAAAATTATGTTGGAAACGAAGATTTCAACTTTGGATCAGACAAACTGATAAACAATGTCTCAGATTGGTTTCGGGAAAACAGAGTGGAATTTGTTAGAGTTGACAAGATTCAGATATTCGACACAACAATCAGAAAAACATTTATGGCGCGATCGAGTATATGGAAGATAATGTGCTGAAACTTATCGATTTTGAACACATTATGTTTCACGCAATACTAACATGTAATTTCGAATATTTTAAGTTTTTGTTGTATGTAATGAATGTCGATCTCCCGACACCATTGATGAACATTCGTGGCCAACATGTGGGCTATAATGGTAATCATATTAATTATCACGTTATGACGATATGGCAGTAAATGGCTGCAACATCACTAAGAGGTATTGTCGCGTTAGTGGCAGCCAAAGTTAGAAATATTATTGACGAATTGGATGATCACGACTACGAAAGCGTTAAGACACGAATGGCCGCCGGAACGACCACATTTGAGGAATGAGTGATCTCAATGTATATGAATAAGTATAAAATACTTAAACCCGATGACTACGCGCTCATCAAAGACTGTTTGAAGTCATTAGTTATTATGGCTTCGGCTTTCTTTCGGGAAGGAGAAAGTCCAACACATTCTCTAAAACGATATCTTCTGGCACTATTGCTTAACTCAGCAGTGGTCAGAGCGTTGGCTTGTTTTCGTTTTAGAGGACGCTTTAATATGTTTTACGGTACAGTCGAACGCTCAGCAGTTTATTCAATGGACGATATGTTGCGATACTACTTCCGAATGCTTAATATTCGTCGTCCACCGGTCATATCAGTCGAACACGCAAAACAATGGATTAGAAGCGAAGGTCTAGCGATGCAGAATTTATATATGATAACACATACTAGCTATGAATTTCAAATTAACATCACTGGTAATATGTTTGCGAGACTCTTCATGCCATCAATACAGGGATTCGAACAAACAATATTCATCGTTACGTTTAATAGTGGTTTATTTGATAACGACTTACGATTTAATGCTCAATTCACTACACTTCAGATGCCAGGTATTGAAATACCAGAAGATTTGGTTGAAGTGATTCGTATAGTGACTCAAGATTCGAGCGAAGAATCGGAAAACGATTAAATGAAAAATGACGACAAAGCGACCGATAAATTAGTATTTTATATTTTTCTATTTTTCAATTATTTCGAATTTAAAAAGCAATATAAATTGCTTAATAATTGAGCTAAAGTTTGATACGAACTCGAAGACGAAATATAATTAATTAAACTAAAGCTAAAACTATTTCATTATATTTAAACGAAAAATATTTATAATTTAAAGTTAATATTTTAATCGCGAAAAATGAGTTAATATTCAGCTTTAGTAGTCACACATCAGGGAGGGACGAGTGTTACGGGTATAACACGGCTTGTGCTTTACCTGTGATTTTCCATGAAATTTATAATTAAAAATTGATACGTTTTTTATTGTATTAAAAATACCTAAAATATATTTAAAATTTAGTTGTGATTACACACTTGTAGCGATCGGTCGCATATTTATACGATTCAAGTGTTTACTTATTTAATGTTTAATTGATTCAAAACAGACTGAAGTGTTGATTATGGTAAATAGTAATAACGCTATGCTTAACATTAATTATTAAGCGAACGTAAAATTATCGACGAACGGACGCTATTGGCTGTACTCGATTAAAGGATAATTTGACGCGTACTGGTTGGTCAGTTCGACATTAGCGGTCGAATCTGATTGGTTTACGGTTTGTAAGTTACGAGTTATATTAACATAACGTGTTAGACTTCGTGTTTTGGCTCGTGTCGGGGTTTAGCACGTATTATCTGTATCATATCAGTTTGCTATGATATCGTTTATCTGGAATAATTAATTAATTAATATTTCATTTGAAATTACTTTCCATATTAATTGTTGATTTAGTTAACTGATGAGAGACAGTTATTAGCGTGTATTACTATACTATAGATCCGATGTACTATTTAATTAATAAATACTTTAATTTATTTTAAAATATATGACACGTGTTTAGAGTTAAAAAATAAGTATATTTTATTAGAGACTGATGTGTTCGAGACAATAAAGTGAATATGTTATTGATAAACAATGATAATTTAAAGCAAAACATCATTAATAACTAATAATTCATTAAAGAAAATACATAGTTTTACTGTTCGATTTATGCAAACCTCAATTTTATATAAACTGTAATGAAAATATTTCCAATTTTTAATAATCATTGCAAATTTGAATTAACTTATATTTGGTTGCGGAAAACAACATTATTAATCTATTTTATTAGAGTTTGTTCCAGAGTCATACAACTAGTGAATGCATTATACATAAGAACTAATATAATTTATAACAAATCATCAATTATGATTAGTGTTGTTTCGCTTTTACATTTTTTATTTTGATTGTATTATTATTTTGATTTTTTTAAAAAATAATCATTTAAATTGTATTTTCATTTTGATTTTATGACAAAAATCAAAATAAAATCAATATTATTTGTGATTTTTAATTTGATTTGGATTTTTAAAAGTCTTTTCACTTTAATTGTATTTTGATTGTATTTTCAGAAGATATTTCTAATTTGTATTTGATTTTATTAAAACTTTCCGTTTTAATTTTAATTTTGATTTTTGAAAATCAAAACAACTAATTATGACTAAATATTAATTAAAAATACATAGTACGTACTGTATGTTATAAAAAACGATTTAAATGCATAAGAGATCGTTTATGTTAACCACATTATTATATAAAATGTAATGAAAATTATTTCCATTTTTTAATAATTATTACAAATTTTATTTCATATATATATGGTTGATCTTCAATCAAAGAAATTTGAAAAAATGCAAATATTGGAGTTTTGATCTAAAATAAAACAGTATTTGTCTTTAATTGTTAAATTTTAATTTTATTTGTTATCTGAATACGTTAATAATATAAGATTTTATAAAAATTTTGTCTTATCAATAATAATAGCTAACACTAATTATAAATTTACATCAATTTAAGTTTACGGATATTCCAAAAAAATTTTTCAATTTATATTCCAAAATAACTAAAAGATTATTCTAATTTTTTTATTAGATTGTTATAATTAGCTTCGTGGGAAACAAGAGCATATGAAATTTATTAATTAAAACCCAAATTAAAATCAGAAATATAATTTTGATTAAGAGATTTTCTGTAATTTTTAATGATTTGTTCAAATGTGAAAAAATTATTTCTCAAAAACGAGTTTTGTGACAATGAATTTTGGACTAAATTTCAATAATTATCGTTTAAATTAGTCAAGTTTCTTAAAATTTCGTGTTTTAAGCTTTTGTCGATAAATAAGTCCAATTTTTTAACAAAATTCTGGCTCTAAGGCAAAAATATATTGTCGTTTAAATCTAATAAGTGAAAATAATAAGAAAACATACTGTATTATGGAAAACCTTATAATAAAATTAATAATTGTTTTATATTTATTACAAAATAGAAATACGTTTGTATTTCCTATGCAAAATAATTAAATCTATTAAAGCTAATAAAGTAGAATAGAAAAACCAAAATAATATGAGAAAATCTTTCTGTTGCGGTATATGTTGAATACACAATAAAATAAATATTTATCAATAATTATTAGTATCCAATCTATAATCCTTTACATGTACGTCTTCTAAAATAGTTTTTTAGTTATAAAGAATGATTTCCTTCTAATGGTTAATCAAGTTTTATTAAAATCCACTTTTAGCTCACTATAACTAAAGGAACTATTTGATTTGACATGTCCGTGTTCGTTTGTGTGTCTGTCTGTAAACCGGTTTTTATATTTATTAATTGATAATATTCATAAAACTTTAATTTCAAAAAAGACGTAAATCTTCAAAAAATTATTGTATTAAAAAATTGTTATTGTAAAAATTCATTGTTGGAAAAAATTTATAGCTAAAAAAATTAAACTTTAATATTAAGAAACAATTCAAATTACAAATATTTTTGCGTTTAGTAAAATAAATTAGTTATAATACCAATATAAATATTTTCTAATGCACAATAAATACGGCTATTATATAATCCATAACGAAACGAGGATTTTTCTTATAGCGATAGTTGCTGTTGCTGTTATATCTGTTTGGGGATTAGTAGTATTATCCGACAAAAGAGTAGTAACTTTGTTTGCTAATGAAATAATGAGTTGATAAAAGTTCTAGAAATAAACTTTACTAAGAAATCGACAATATTTTAGAATAATCGTTTTGTTTACTATATTACTATGTGATCTTATTAATCTGTAATAAAATGTAGAAATAAGTGATAGCAAAATAAAAAAATGAATGTTTTAAAAATATTTATAAACAGTAGAATTATTTATAATTTAAACTTATATTTGCAAACAAATTTAATGTTTATAACACTTGAGAAAGGAGATCAATGATTGTTTATTTTTAGACATTTGAAATACAATTGAGTTCAGGCATTAGTTTAAATGATTAAATGTTATAAAAATATAAATTTTACTATATTATTTTCTATCAATCTTCTTAATTATGATTTCAAGAAATATTATTTCAAACAGCTTTATTATTAATGATATAATCTTGCCTAAAAATTATAGATATAGGCATACTTTTGTGTAAATATTAAAAATTTCACATCAAATTTTTGTATAAAAGTGATTGAAATAAATTAACTTTCCTATATTCAAACTGTCATACGTATTTATAAAGAATATAATTGCTAAATGATTTAATCTTTTAAAATAAATGTTTTCAAAATTAAATATTAATAATTTATATGATTTTAAAATTAGGATCATTTTAAATTGGTATCGAAAGTTAAAAAGATATTTCAATAATTATTGTTTTTGAACTTTTTCAGATTAATATTAATTTATGGAGTCGATATAGATGAAATAGGGGTCTTTTATGAAAAAATTGTGCTAAAAATGAGCTAAAATTGGTCATAGAAATCCGATAATAAACATAAAGAAACTGTAAATCCCTTAATTAATAATTTACAAAATCCCTTAATAAATATAAACAGTGCACATACGGACAGATAGACGGACAAAATCTAATCCAAATATTTTAATTTTTCAAATTAAGATAAATAATATATATAATTACTCTCTATTATAATTTTAAAGTTAAAATTTGTTTTAATAATCTTAACTTTTCCGCTTTTCTATGTTGTATTTTCTAAACCAAATCCTTAGGTAAACACACTGCTAACGGTCATTTGTAATCAGTAAATTAAAATCTAACTAAACAAATAACGTTTTGTCAAATTGACTCCATAAAAATAACTGTTTTTCGTAATCCCTTATCGTTAAGGATACTTATAGTGTATATACTACTACGAAACTACCCTACAATAAGTTATAACAAATTACAACCATATTTATAACATACATACTATAAAACATATATAGCCTCGAGCGTAATAATTTACGATTTATGGAAAGATATCGATTTTCTATGTTAAAAGCGAGTTTCCAATCTGACCTATACTACTCCTATAATTCCAAGAATAAATATTAATTATAAAAATTTGAAAAAAAATCTTTCAAAAGAAATTAAATTGTGTTCTCTAAGATCATTGGATTTAAATTGGAATATTTATAAAAAATTTGTAAGTTAGCATTTATAGAGATTATCGTTAAAAATATCAAAAAATGATAATAATAAATAGAGTTAAAACGACTCATTTTTGTGTTCATACAAAATTTCAGAATGCTATTTATGATAACTTTTTCATGCAATTTTCCAAATTATCATTGATCTAAATAATTTGTTATTTTATATTATTTTTAAAACTAAAGGGTACAGTTTATCAAAAAAAAATTTTTTTGTAATTTTAAAAATTTTGCCATTCCTATGCATTAGAGTAGTAAATCGTTAAAATTTTCAGGCCCGAGCCCGACAAAAGCCCGATAGTTTGAAGTTGGGCCCGGCCCGAGCCCGATTGTTTCAAAAAGTCGAAAGCCCGGCCCGATTGGGCCCGATTCAATCAATTACGTACCAAAATGTTTTATTCAAAATTCGTCGAAATATGACCTTAAATACAATAAATTAGCCACTTTTAGAGGTTTTTGTTGAGTTTTTTTTATCTATTTATATTAATTTAACAATTACTAAAAGAAAGTATTACATTTAAAATTTTTTTAATTTCTGAAATATCTAAAATGAGGATAATCTATAAAAATCAGTGAAACTTCAAAGCCCGGCCCGGCCCGAGTTTTTTATTTTTAAGCCCGAACCCGGCCCGGCCCGAGGATTTTTGTCGGGGGCCCGCGGGGGCCCGACATATCGGGGGCCCGTTTACTAGTCTAATATATACTGAAACACTACTGAATAACTCAATTAATGTGAGCACATTAAGAATGTTCTTTATTGTTTAAAGACTTTATATCTATATCGTACATTATATAATAAAGAAACAAATTGAAATATATATGTAATTTGAAAATTACACTATTGCTACATATTATGTTATCAAGTAATTGATTTGGTATGGGATATAACATTACTGTAATATCACATATTTTAATAAATTTAATTGACTGAAGATAAATGTGCTGAAAATGATTTTTGGGATTTGAGATTTTTTTATTTAATTTTAATTTTATTTTATTTAAACAAATTTCTCATAACTTTTTGTTTCGATCAATTTATCTCTAATACTTTTGAATATAATATTCATATTTATCCTTTCGTTGAGATTCTTATTTGAATTAAAATAAATTTGATTAAATTGCTTAGAAATTACTTCAAAGTGATTGTATTATTGAAGAGTACACCACAGAAACAAGTTTGAAAACCTCTGATTTACGATTTGCGTTATCGCACAATAATTTTCTTGGTCTTCTCAAGAGAGAGTTTTGAGTGAGAATATCTTTATACTGTATTGTGCGATTCACATGTATTATGTTGATTGTGATATAATGGCGATGACGATTCACTTCAATGAATGCTGTGTCCGTGAAACGCAATGTCCCGCAAAATGATTGTGAATTTATATTTCCTCAGCAATAACTTACAATAAAATATACTTTCAATTGTAAAAACTATATAGCATTGTGTGATCGTTTTTTATTTCTAATAATACTAGCAATTCATTGAAGTGAAACATCGAGAAAATTATGTTACTTATTAGCGACAATACTTTTTTGTGGGAACTGTGGAGCAATTGGTATCGCGAATGGCTATTGCGATCAACGCAATTCAATTGCTATCATCATCATCAACAATGAACAATACGCATACATACATACATTGATTAAGTAGACCGGAGGTCGCACAACAAAACTTGTTTTAATTTTTTTGCTTCTTTCTGTGGATGTGTTCGTGGTGTGCGTACTGATTATTTGATTCGTTACACATTTGCAATCGTCTTCATTGCGAGCACACCTTCCTCTCTATCGTACACTAAATAAGTTTATCAAGTTTTTCAATAAGAATTGAATAAATTAGTTTAAAGTGAGTTAAAGTGTTTACATTTTAGTTAGGTTTGCATATTTTTACATTTACACCAAATACAGTAATAAGTTAATACCATAATATTATTTAACGCTAATAATGCGCATTAATTATACGACTCTTTTCGCCTCAAATCACTTATTTATTTTTTGTGTTGAACAACCATTTTTTATTAGCTATTGTTTTTTAAACTCATTTATCTTTCTATTATATATTATTGTTGCGCGCAAATTAAGTTTTACTACTCGTCAATATATCAAATCTGGCACTTCTTATACGATTATCTGATTCCTATCAAATATGAGTCAACATTTTATAGCTTAACCATCTTTCATATTAATATTCTCTCACAACTGCTTTACTGTTTAACTCATACATACATACTGTACAGTATAGTAAAGCATTGTAGTTTATTTGGTTTAAAAAATGTTTAATATTCAACAGCGTTAAGATTTGTTTTTGATGCTGTTTTCAAATGTACTGTAAATATAACAGTTAACCCTCTAATGAGAGAGCGAATCGTCTGACATCACAAGTGTTGCTTTAGTTAACTGGTAAGCTATTTCCCATTTCCCCACACATTAACAATTACCATACTCTCTCTGCATTGAGAATTGAAACATCGGTCTGTAAGCAACATAGCTTTGCATCACAACCACGAGCTCTCCATACCTTCATAACTGAGTTATTGTCACTTGATTACCACACATATGCTTATGTTATACATGTATTCTTGGCATCAAATATTTTTCACTAACGTTTAATATATCCTTGATTTTTGCTATTTTGATGTGTGATATACCAGTTGGCGGACCTTCGCTTACTTTCAATATTATACTAATAGTTTCATTTATAGCTTACCGTTACAGCAATAAAAAATAAAATAATAATAACTTAAAAATATGATCTTGGAATTAACACAATAAAAATAGCGCGTATGATAATTAAAAATAAAATATTGTTTTGTGTATGCGGGTATAAAATATTAATTGTTAGCTTATTTGTTTAGAATGATGATAGTTGTTGAGCCCCATTGACCTAATTTGACATAAATGTAATGAACGGAGTGGTTGTAGTGTGGAGTGGAATCGTAAGAGTAGGTGTAAATTGAGTGCTATCGATATGGATAGCGAGAGAGAGAATACATATTATGTTAAATTTGTTACCATTTTTGTTTTTTGCTAACTTTATTGTAGTATTAGTTGATTGTAATGAGAGTGAGTTATTTAGGGCTCATTTGGCAGTACGAGTTAGCGTTAGCTCATCCTCCCGATCACGTTCTTTCACGAATGCTTTTACATATCATTCGCCTTTGCCTAACACTGGTTTACCGCTGTAACGCTGTATCGCTGTAACGGCCTACTATTAACGACGTAACAGAGAGTAACTGAGTTGTGGAACTGCCAAACACAACTCACTCCACAGACCAGTGTGCACTATAGTGCTGTAGTGTTGAGACACTCGTACAGTACTCATTGCCGATACTAAACGTTAAACGCTAAACGCAGAACGCAGTTCTCATTCACGATACTACTGTTCAAAAAACAGCTTTTCTCCACTCACTCACTGCTACTTTTGTATGGAAGTGCTATACACTCACTCACTCTCCTCTCCACTCTATTGAGGGTGTGTGTGGATGTGGTGATAATAGTGTCATCACTCGTGAATCACATTGAATTGTGCGTCTATTGAAGTACTGGTCAATAGCTAACTATAGCTAACTATAGCTAACAATAGCTTGTAGCTAATAGTTAATAGCCAATAGCTAATGCTAACTGTATGTACTGTTACTGTAGTTTCGTTACCGTATTGTTGTTCAGTACAGCTTCGCTTTCTTAACTTTTACTTTTGTGATCTCTTAACGATTAGTTAAGGTATTTATTAGTGTGAGTGTATTTGTGTTTTCATTCGTGTTCACACAATGGATGATTGAATTGTTTGCTCCAAATGTTTGACAATGTCCACGTTAGACATTAGACAGCGTAATAAAAGCATTGGTTTACTGCAAACGATCATCAAATTATTTTTTATATCGCATTCACATTCTTCCGTTTAATGTTGTCCATAATGTAAGTTACACTTACTGTAATAGATTCTACAGTATAAAGTTTTTGATATGTTTGGTGTATTGTAATATAAGCTCGTAAAACTTATACCTTATAGATAGATATTAATAAGAAATATTTCGTAATTTTCGCATCGCTTGCCTTTAATGATCGAAATTGTGGCGTCAATCGCGGTAATACTAATAATACCTTTTGTTTGCCACTGCACTGCACAAAACCGATCTTTGCTTTTACTCACAATATTTTGTAATTGAATTTAAAACAAAAGTTATAGAAAAAAACTTATTGCAAAATTTTGGCCGTCCGTTAAGCTTCACTTGATCTCTATTTAATATCAAATTATTTTATCTAAAATAATATTAGATAATTTTTTCCTACAATTTTGCTTCTGTGAGAAATTTATCAGTTCTTAAAGTTATAGACAATTCTCTTTTATGTTCGGTACAGTCAGTCAGTCAGTCTGTATGTGTTTTTTGTTCGCTTATACTCTCGAAATGCCATTATCATCATATTCGTCATGTACTGTACAACAACAACAGACATAGCAATTGCACATCAATAGTGCGATTGGCAACGGCAGTGGTGTTTATGATGAAAGACAGGCAAGTACCACATTCTCTGGCAGTCAGTCATTCTTGGCCTTGAGATATTCAATAACATTTTACTCTAGTAATGTTTAGGCCATATTCTATAATAAAAACTTTTTCAACTGTTGTTGCGATTCGTGAGCCAATGAGCGATACATTAACTTTTTGTCGATGCGAAACAATTGATAATGATTATGATAGCTCTAAGATGATGATTATGATGATGATGATGGCAATGGAATGGAATAGTGGTAGTGATAGTGGTAGTGGTGGGATGAGACGTGATCACATTTTAAGCGACTTTTTTTCCTTTCATTGTCAGTGCTATTTCTCTCTGAGTTCCTGTAAAAACTTTTTCGCCCATGCCTTTAGCGGTGATCATCAATAGGTTTTGTATATTTTTGCCCAAACCGTGAGCCATGCATCGCATTGTATTTTGTTCATTCCTCTTCTCTTTTATCTAATATATATTAACTTTTTTAAAAAAACTTTGATGGGTGTATTAATTTCGTTATCAGGTCGTGGGTGCGTCCATAATGCCATAACCTGTTATGCAGATGCATATTGTTCTTGTTTGCAGTCTCCCTCTCGTCCATAAAATTCCTTTATAATAGATTATAGATGGGGGCAAAAAATGATTATATTACTTGTTCGTTAAGGCTAAGTATTATTGCTACCAATATATATATATAAGCTTATACTGTATTTTTGATATCATAAGCGCTTGATATATAAATAAAAACGATTTGAGTGCGATGCTCTTTACCTAATTTTAATACTACTTAATAGATTCATATTTTGTTGAATATCTTTCGCTAACTATGAAAATTATACGTTTTTAATATCTTTTATCTAAAACTTCTTTTCGAGTCGTTCTGATGAAATAAATTGATATCTTTATATATATAGAATGTAATTTAATTTTTTTTGTTATCAAAAGTTGTATTTTTTATCAAAAGAAAAGTTAAGCTTTGCTTTATTTTTATGTGTAAGCAGTTATAGACATGTTATACATATAATGTTTACGAATTTAATCCCACATATGATGTTGATTGTCAACCTTCGCATGTGAAATGTGCACTAAAAAGCGTTAATACACTTCACCGATGCATACATGCTCTTTCCTCTCGTCTCTCTCGCGTTAGTGTTAGTGTTGTTGGTTTTGCGGATACACTATAACATTGTAAAAGTAACTTAAGTTTAGGAATAAAAATATTGTTGTCGTAGTGTGTGAGAGACTGTAAACCCCGTAATTGTGGTGTAAACATGCAGAGCACTTAACTTTGTTAACTTGACTGGCGTGATGTGTTGCGTTGTGTTGTGCTCTGTTGTGCTGTGTTGTGCTCTGTTGTGATGTGCTTCTGCCTCTTTTTCTCACTTTTATGAACAGCATTGCCGCTTACGGTTATCGTATACTACTTTTCTTTCAATTTTGTTTTCATTGTTAGTTTTTCGCTTTAGTTAACACTTGTGGAAACATAATTTTAAAGGTGTTAGTCCTAAGGCAGAGCTCGAAAACTGTTTATGTGTGTACAGTATTCTTCTTCATCCAAAAGTAGATTAGAGAATATGAGTCTAACACAGAAACAGACATACACTCGCACTCCCGCTTCAAATCTCGCTTTCAATAAGTAATTGTATAACATATCCGTCGTTTCTCTCTATCAATGTTTTGCTTTTTTACTTATACCTTACGGCAGTTAAAAGTTACAGTATGTATATTTAACTTAAATGCATAAGTTATGTCTTTAGCCGTTTATTGCATTTCATAAATTTGCCATACATTTGACTTTCATGCGTCTGTTTTTTACTTCATATTGTAATTTAGTGTTCTTTTTATTTAAGGAAAAACTATTTCATTATACATAATAATAATAACTTTGTTTTTGCCATAACTATATCATTGGGGCCATCGATTGATCACGATATAGTAATATTGGCCAAAACCGCAATTACTAGCTGAACAGCGGTTCAGAATAAAGCGAACTTACATTTGCTTACATATAGTGCACAGTCGTTAAGATCATAAGCTATTTTGCATTATAGCCCACATAATAATAACATATACATGTTATCTTATATTCGCAGCACAATTCATTGTAATCACGCACGAACCTAACCCTAACTTATTTTCTCAACTTGACCTTCTCATACATTTCCCGTAAGCTCTAAACTTAATAAATAGGCAAATCACTCGCAATTATTGCAGTACAAACTGTATGTACTGTAATGTACATTATTTATAAATCATTTTCAATCCACAATCGTTTACAATTATTTGTTTTATTGTACTATAGATCCACTTCCAGTTTTGGAGCATTGGCTTAATTGCAATTCAATTAGTAAAACGAAATTAGATGATGATTTAAGTGGATCTGATACTAAAAACAAAATTCGAGTCGAGTCGCTATTAGATTCATCAAACTTATCAATACACGCATCTGTAGCCTCTAATCACAAAGGTTAGTGTTATGTTTTTTTAAGAAATTGTGTTGAAATTCATTATATTCATAATACTGTACAATATTTTGATAATAAGTGGCAAATTGTTGATTTGTTGTCACATGCATACAATATCTGTTGCGAGCGTGCAAAGTGTTTTTACTGCTTGGAATTGGGGTGGTTTATGATGTCTACTTTTCGGTTTTTTGACCTCCGATATTAACGTTAGCGCATACTATAAGTTATGTGGTGTTTTTCGCCATCACTTAACTATTAGCATCCGTAACCTCTGCACCCAATAGAGGGTACAACAGGTGCGTATATTGTAATGCGCCGCCAAAAAAGTTTCTTCCCATTTCACACCTTTTCACAATTGTACTGAAGATCATAAAATAAGATACACATATATTACATACTTATTGTGCCCATCTCTCATGCATTTTCTAAAACACAATTCAACATTATTTTATTCTATTCATTTATATTTAATTCACCATTTATTATCATTCAACTATTAGTTCATTAAAGAATTACGGTAATACTAAAATGTTCAAAAAATTTCCATAAAGTCATTGTACCGTATTTTCCAGACATGTGCGGGCTATAGTCGGGAAAATATGGTATATTTCAGCTCAATCTCTCCATATTACTGTTTTACTTTACAAATACGGCACTTGAGTATATTTCTATGTATCGGCAATATTTTTTATCTGTTTTAATCAGTGTAATTATATGTATACGTTTCAAAATGAATTACAACAAGTAAGATAACTTTATTCTTATCATTAATTTTTTTGAGTTATTTATAGTAATAAAATTTTCTGTTCGCTGATTAACTCAGCTCAGAGTCAGTCACAATCAAATACATATATGCATATGAAACCTCAAATCCAAATATAACTCAGCCCAAGATATTTGGTTCTTAAGTAGATGTCGGCCATTGAAAATCATTTGCTAAGTTACAGTATATAAAAGCTTTTGCGTTAATTGTGGAACAATCGGTATAACCACACTTTTGCAGCATTTTTTGACTTTAGAATAGTTTTTATAGTTTCCTTCGATTATATTTGAATATGAAATATGAAACAAGACTAACTATAAGGGAAATTTTAACATTAAATATTTTTATTAATTTTTCATAAGTTCTTTATTATATTACGGTATATTATTTTTCTTATAAGTACTATTTTAAGTGTTTTGAAATTAATATTATTACTTTTTGAATGTTTTCATGATAAGCTATGATATCTTTTTATTACACTTATCTTTATTTTTCTATATGTTTACACCAATAAAAGGATATTTAGGAGACAAACAAAAAATTATTTTTATTAAAAAATAGATTAAGATATTGAAAACGAGCCATAGAATAGTTATAAAAATTTTAAAGCATAAAATGTATTTTAGTTATCCAATGTTATAATAGTTGTCTTTCAAAAAAACTGGAGTTTGTGTATTTGACAATGAGCTTCTCTCCGTACGTACGTCCGCAATGGACTTGAACTTTGATTTGATTAAAACTAGAATAATCTAAACTTAATTTATTTTTAAAAACCCATAAACATAAGAAGAGAGTCATCAACTAGAAAGTGAACTCTATATTAATCTTTTATTATTTTTGATTATGTTTGGTCAAACGAAAAATCAAAATTGTATAATATTTTTGAATCTCTTATATTAAAATATAGTTTTTAAAGATTAATATGTTCCATACTGTTCCATATAATATAAATCTGCTTTAAAATATATATTCTAAGATAAAAATCGCTATTGTGAGTAAACGTTTACTTTGCAGTAAAAATAATACCGGCAGTTACTTTATTCACAATACAGAACTTTTGACTGAAGGAAAATTCGTAATTTAATCAAATGCATAATAAAATAAAACTCTGTACAGTATAATTTTTTGGAAAATTGTAAAATAAATTTTATTTTATGATTTATTAAAAAATTTCGAATAAGTCATTATTTTAATTAAGAATAAAATACACATTTAAATTCTTACTGTATAATGACATCCATCGCATTTGTAATGTATATTAAATGACAATGTGTTCAACAAACACGTTTTAGCTTAACAAATATTGTCTTTTGAGAAATATTATATACTGTATATAATATAAATTACAATAAAAGCTAATATTTAAAATACCTGGTATATATGTGCCAATTAATTAGTCTACAGTATTACAGTTTCATATAGAAAATCTAAGAAATTGTAATTATTTTAAAACTTTCTTTATCTTAAAAAGAGAACTTTAAGATTAAAGTCATTATTAATTTATGTAATTTAAATGATTTATTTGTTTGATTTGGGTTCGAAGTAAATTTGAATTTAGAATATCGAAAGTTACTGTAATAGCTTCTAATCGTTTGACCAATGAGTTTGACCAAACAAAAGTCTAAAATAACTAAAGAGTAGAAAAATAAGTAACAAAACAATAAAAGCCAACACTTAAAGCTAATTACTCTACTCATCTCTCTAAATGATAAAAAGTGTTAGGTTTATATATTGTTGAAAATTAACGTTTTTACGAAACACCACTCATGAATCAGTAAACAAAGTTTCTTTTAACATGTAATAAAAAATTGAATTAATTCATATTGTAATAACGGTAAATTTTTTAGCAATAATTTAATTTCATTAAGCTTTCTGAATGATTGGTTAACTTAAAAGTGTGTGATTTGTCGTTTTTATGAGTAAGTACTGTATAAGGAAGAATCATAAATAGTTTTGAAATAACCCATTATGCTATTAAATATTTAATCTTAATTAAAAGCAAAGGTGTTTTTGTAATATAGCATATAAGGGAAAACCATTTAAACAGCTTAACTATCAAATGCTAAGTTTATAAATCATACTGTATTGTCCTTGAAGTGTAAATGTCTTCTTAGATTAGTTATTCATATTTTATCATTTGCTATAATCAAAATTTATTTTTAATTTATTGATCCTTTTTTAGTTTTAGTAATTTTATTTTTGTTTTCTATTTTGTTGTTTGTCTATTTTTGCTTTCAAATGAGTTTTTATTTTTTAATTGAAAAACGTAGAGTTATCTGATTTTTGCGGTGAATCATCTAAAGTAACATTAGATCAATATTGAATCAATTGAAACGGTGCCACTTATTGCCTACTTTTATTAGCATTACTGATTTTGCATGCTATACTATCACAGCATAAAGAATAGTTTGGTTATTTTGGTTAGAATTAGCAATGATGTCTGTTGATAGTATAGCGATGAAGTCCTTGGCCCAGTACTTAAATGCTTTCGGTTAACAAAAAAACTAATCAGTTACGCAAAAAAATGATAGCTTTAGAACTTAGAATCGTTGTGTCCGGGAAATAATGCTGACAACGAAGCCGTTGATGCGAAACGTGTTTGCGATCGCTTGCAAGTATATTCAGATTTGCTGCGCATTGTAGACTAGATTTCGAACTGGTGTTGTGTTGTGCACCTGTTGTTCATGCAATTGATTGCATGCATGGTCTGATCGAAAACTTAACTATGGATAGCAATACTGAAATGAATAGACGAAAACATTGGCAGTTTGGGAGAAATAGATATATAGATACCGAGTGAAAATGATGTGCGATCTATGAAGCATAAAATGACCGACTCATGAGCATAACACAACACAAGGACAATCTCTAAATTAGGCAAAAGCAGTTTTTAGAAAAATCACTTTCTCTGTATCGCTGCTCACTTTTTATCCATAAAACACCTGTTTTACCATAATTCATTTTTTGGGATACATAAACAGCAATACTCATAAATTGCATCCGAAAAAAATAAATATATTTTACAGACTTGTACTCACATACGAAAAACTTTGATACAAGTTATGGATCTTTATTATTACTGCTTAAAGATATATTTTATTTTTTCTAGTAATGCTAGTGTACTGTATTTAGCAGTTGTTGCTCATCTTATACATACATTATTATTAAACAGTGTATTATAATATTATATACAGTATATACAGTTGATGTATATTTTGAATATATTAACGATAAAAATTTATATACAATATTGTAACTTATTTAGTAATATAATGCGTGAATTATTACAACGAGCTTGAACTCAGCAGGTGATGGAAAAATATAATAAAATTTCTAAAATGAATGTTTAGCTTTAAATTCAGCAATATTTGAGATCAGTTTTTAAATGATGTGACTGTAAGCCATCGAGTTTTGGCTAAACACTAATTGGGACAATGCTCTCCTATAAAACGCAGCAAATAATTAAAATATTACTCGTATTAATGCCAAAAATGACAGAAATGTTGTTACATTGTTATTGCGATCATGTATAATGAAAATGACTATAAAATAGTATTTCTTTATTAATGTGTGCGTACATGCAAATCACTAATAAAAATGAATATTAGTTAACATGTTGCGTGTACTGTACTTTGCTATTGCTATATTCAGTATTCTGTTTCTCTTTCTCTATACCTGTATCCCTCCCTCAAATCACATAACCATTTAATAAACATAGAGTGATAAAACTTTGATCTCATGCTTTGATGCCGTGCTTTACTGTGCAGTAATCGCGTTAGAATGAGGCCGTTATTTGAGAGATTGACGCATTCACGGGCACTGTTCAGTACAGTACAGCTGCTGTACAGGTATGAGGTGTATGAGGTCAGGTCGTAATGTTGGCAATGTTGAGCACTGATATTTGAAAGAATTTTTCTAAATAGGGTAATGCACCTGAACGTCAAGTTGATTACTTGCATATAAGTGACAATATATAAGTTAATATATGAGCGACACTCGATCATAATGCCATTCCATTTGTTACCGCTATTTATCGTTTTACTATTTTTTCGAATAAAGTAAATTTTAATAAAAATTCAGTACACGTGACATTTGTTGGATGGAGTAAACCGCCGCCACTACACCATCACACCATCACACCATTATACCATAACACCACTGCCATAAACATAATGTACGCACACCATCACACCATAAACGATTTACTAGTTTTATTTAATAGCTTCAGAGCATCTTTCCTTAAAAAGATATATTATTTGGTGTCAAATAGTATACCAAACTTTGCCTTTGCTCTCATTTAGACCCGATTTGATGCGATCATTGATTATAATTTGTTAACTGTTGAGCTAAATTAAACCACATATATTGAGCTGACAGTTAACTTATGCTATGGTTGTTGTGTCAATCAATGAGCTCGTGAATAGCGATGTGCTCTTAAAATTCTAAATTCTTAAATATAAGTTTTTTTGTTAGCGTGTATTGACATCATTATCTAAGCTTATCTATCTATCAATTCAAATGTGTGATCAGTTTTCCGTTGCCTTAAGGCTCGGATGGGATATTGCAATTTGATCCCTAAAATAGGAAATAATAATAATAAACTAATAATTGGTATATTCATTACAGCTATTATTGATATACATTTCCTTTTGCTCGAAATCGGCGTCAAATTGTCGATGATTTGCATACAGTTTGTGTGGCAAAGTGTGATGTCTGCGTGAGAGGGACTCTAAAAAAGTTAAAGAAACATATTTCATTCGCATATAATATCTGTTTTCAGTGTTCAATTTATTGGATCAACGCTCGGCTAGAATTTATTTTAACAATTCGCGAATTTAGTATATTTTATATTTTCTTTTAACAATTGATTTATTGTATTTACCATACACTAAACTGATGCTGATTGTACTAAAGTTCTACTGTAGACATAGTGTATATATGAAAAAAGTCTAAAAGCATTTTCTTTTTTCTCAATGTTGTAATGATTTATATATCCCATTCTCATCCCTCTATGTTATATTTGTCTTTAAAAAAGCGGATATTGGCCCCCAAAAAACTCATATATAAAGATCAATAACTATTAAGGGCATCCTGAGTTGGTAACGGCAATTCTGTATAAAGCATTAATAGGGCAAATGCAATATGAACAGGCAATGGATCAGGCTTTGCTCTCTCCCTTTTGATAAGTAGCTGCTTCTCATAAATTAAACTGACTTTTTTCAAAAGGGAATTCGCTATTTGCTATTTATTTGACAAAATTGACAAAGAAGCCCATCAATAAGTTGTTATTGGCTTTGAAGAGCTGGCAGCTAAAAATGTAAAGGGGATACACATCATTCTCTTCTACTATTATCGTTTCATAAGAACATTATCGCAGACATAGACGTGATGTCATATATAACCATAGAAAACCAACGCATTCTTCTTTTTCACTGTTTCAACATAATTATTTGATTCAATTTATCTCTATATAACAATAATATCTCTGTTGAAAACTTATCCGATAATTGATGCGAAATTTTGAGAGCAAAATATTTATTTTTTTAATAACTTATAAAACTTATCTATAAAAATAATCGTAATAATAATTGCATTAAAGCAAAATTTATTACTGCTTTCTGTATTCTTTTCACATTCTTTTAGTCTGTGTTACTGTAATGCTATGTTACATTTACTGTACAATTCTATAATACTCTTAATTGCGAATTCGGGTCATCGGTTGATTGAAAATTCTAAACCAGTATTGCACACAATCCTCTAATAAGTGCATTATTGAGTTTTATAGCGCACACACTATATCTTTTATTTAATTTAAAAATGCTACTAATTTATTTTAAATCGAATTAAATGACTAAATCAATGTCACAAATAAAACTATATGCTTATAAAAGGAAAAAAGGAAAATGCGAGGGAGAGAGAGAGAGGGAGAGAGAGAGAGAGGGAGAGAGAGAGAGAGAGAGAGAGAGAGAGGGAGAGAGACGTTAAGCATTGTGATGAATAATATACTTTTTATGTC
This sequence comes from Phthiracarus crinitus, assembly GCA_034698025.1. NCBI lineage: Eukaryota > Metazoa > Arthropoda > Arachnida > Sarcoptiformes > Phthiracaridae > Phthiracarus > Phthiracarus crinitus. The sequence goes on from JAQGAW010000023.1 coordinate 23,022, forward strand.
ATTATGCTTTAATCGGGAAATGCATATCTGATCAGTGAAATAGATTTTTAGTGATTTTTTTGCCATTTGTTCGGATAAAAAACTTGGTATGATGTGTACCACGAAAAGTGATATGCCATAAGTAAATAAGTTGGTTATATTCTTCTATCTTACATTATATAATGCTTTATTCGGTAATAATAATAATAATAGAACGCATGTATACGCATACTAATTACGTGTATAAACACTTTTCTCTAAACTTTGTATAAACTTTGTATGAAATGTAAAGAAGTACTCTCTATGTAATGCTGTGAAGATAGATAGAAAGTTTTTGAAGTTGTGGAGCCGATCTTTCTCCAGAAAATGGTTTAATTCATAATCAATATAGCAGTGTGTGTATGTGTATGAGTATGAGTGAGTTTCGAGTTAGTTAGTAATCAGCTTGAATGCATCCACAAATTCTCCCCATTATTAATGCCACACATTAAAAATAATGGTCTGACTAACTTGATTTCCAACATGATTTAAGGCAATGTTGAACTAACGTTTTGGCGTTCCATTCACGCGATGCTCAGATGCATAGAGCACTGGCATTATTGCTTACAAGCTATTGCTCAACAGTCTAACTATGATAACCACCCATTTCTCTCTATTTATTGCCATTTGTATCAAACTAATTGTTTTAAGGAGTGTAATCGTTTGTAGACTGTATTCACCAAAAATTATAATTTATTAACATTATTTGTTATATCGTTTCTCTCAGCAAACAGTATTAGAGACAAATTCTCTCATTCTCTCTCATTGATGATTATGATCATAGTGTTCTGGTGATAGTGACTCGTCATGGTATACACCTGTACTATACTATACTTCACTTTTCACACACACACATGTGTGTGTGCCAAACAACTTTTACTCATTTTGATTACTTATTTGATTACTTATTTTGATTCTCAATCCTCATCACTATCATTCTCTAAGGGCTAACGAAATAGTTTTTCTTGCGCTGCAAACTTTATATTACATTATTACTGATCTAATAATTTATACCTGACATACCTGACCATTTGTTTAGAATTAGAGTTAGAATTAGCTAACATAACAATATCAAATAACTTTATATTTCTGGCTAAACTTCACCACAGATATTACCCATTTGATGATACAGTAATGCTTTCCTAGATGTATGTACACTTCAAATCCCATGGTATTAATACCCGAATCGTGCAATTGAGCGATGAATTTCTCCATAACTTACTTTTTTCGGTTATTTTTTTCACTCCGATGTTTATATAACTTGTTGAATGAATATGTTTCGCAAATATTTTTTTAAACACCCTTTTTGTAAGTTATATAATCTCTATTATTTTTCGTTTTCTTTCGAATTTTTATTTTCTTTAATTTTCGTTTATCTGATTGTAGACAAGATCTGTTTTATCAGTTATATTTCAAAATAAACTGAATTATAACGTTTGTTCGAAAAACTGAAAGTTGAACATATATTTCAAAATCTGTTTTAAATTATTTATAGTTGTATTTATTTCTCTCTCTATCTTTTCGGTTAGGATTGACAATCAGCTGCAAAGAGGAAGAGAGAAACAAAGAGATAAATAAGGATAATATAAAGCCATTGAAACGGACTGAAGAACAAGAAGAAGAAGAAGTTAAAACTGAAACAGAAGTAAGTTTTAATTTTTAATTAAATTATTCATTTATTATTTATTTGTATTGACTTCCTCGGGTCGGGATGTTTGGTGTTGTATTGTTTGCTGCAATAATCGGGTATTGTTATGCCAAATACGAAAAAACAAGCAACGAATGCGAAGGAGATTCGCATGAATGCTGTTCCGAATGCTTTGTTATAAATATATATAAGTTATATGTAATACTATATATGAATGTATATGAATTGGCTGATTGAAGCTATCATTTGTTAGGATCTGATTTTTCCTTTTCAATTGGGGAAAAGTATTCAGTTTTTCGCTGATTTGCTTGCATGGGTTTTGTTCTTAACTGCGTTTAACGATTTCGACAATATTGCAAATAGTGTGTAGTACTGTACTCCAAGGACAAGGACATGTTCACCATTTGCTGAGAAAATGCATTTCCAAATGCTGATCACTAACTCAAATTTTATGCTCGATAATTCTATTAATTATAGTAAAAACTAAATTCTCATAAGCGCTCAGGTTTTTTATTTAAATTTAGTATCGCATGCAATAGAGTGCGAGTGAGCTTACTGTACAGTACTTTAATACTCACTATTATATTATCCCCAGTATTATCTGATCGCACTATTGTTGACTCCTGTCGTTTATAATTATTATTATTTTAATTCATGTATGAATGCGATATTTTTTACATTCGCTTAAATTGCTGCCTCTTTTTCTCAGCTAAACTTTTTAATTAATTTCCATATTGCCTGCAATTTATGTATTTTTTCCCTATTATTTGTATATTTGATGTGAAAAATATTTATTAACTATAATTCACGCAAATGTTCAATAATTCAAAAATAGTGATATTAAGTTCGAAATAGTTTATGTCTAATATAATTATGACAAATTAATTCTGCGCATTAATAATTTCCAGATATGATCAAAATCTCAATTTACTTTTAGAAAAGTTTTCAAAAAACTTTTTAAAAGCTTTAGCTTCTATACAGTGTATATACTAGTATACCATAAATAACTGACGCGATTATTAAACTAATTTTGCAGATTAATTCCGCAAAGAGAGTGAAACAGAAACAAATAGCGAACAATTTATTACTAGAGTGTTCATTAGTTGGTGAGAACGTACAAGAATTACAAAGTGGTGAGTGAAATAGATATTACTACTTTCACTGTAACTGTATCACAGTATCACTGAGCGCTAACTTATTCTATTTGCGTTTTCGTCTAACGCTTTCTTTCTATAGTCAAAGAAATGTACAAATCTTTAAAATAAATATTAAATAATTAATATGTGAATTATTTTCCTTCTAATTCTCTGTGTTTTGTCATTTTTTACTAGCCTTGAACCAATCACAATCAAGTGAAAATTTAGAAGCAGATTGTTGGAGGAATGAGAAATTATTTTATGCAAAGTAAGATTTGTGTTGTGTTATGCCTCAACATTTATCCTCATAGCAATTATAGACTAGTTAATGCACTATCAGTTATAACTGTTTCACTATCATCGCTTTATTAGCCTATTCGCTTGTTATTTGTCATTCATTACTATGTAATCACTTTTCCTTTTCCTTACGTTTTTACTTTCTTGATGGCAAAACAAAAAGATTTTTTTAAAAAAATTCGCTAAAAACAATTACTTTAATTCACTTATTCGCCGCTATTTGAAAAAGTTTTGGCTGACGTTTAATTTTTGTCAAGGACTAACTGATCGTAAATATCATTATAGCCACACTATTGCACACCATTGCCATCATCGATATCTGATTGTAATGTACCATTAATTCTATTGTGATTCTGGTACTGATAATTGGCTTTAATTTTATTTGACTCGAATCACATGTTATTTTTCGAAACTTCCTCTTTTCAATTTATGTGCGTTTTTTAAACATAAATATTTAGCTTATCATTATTATTATTACTATAACTATTCAATTTTATTAACTATGAATATTTCTAATCTTTGTTTAACATTAAAAAATAGGAGCATTAGTTTGGAAAACATTGATGATATTAAAATAATAGACAAAATGGCCGAATCAGAGAAAGAAACTGGAAAAGAGGTAAGAAACATATTTGACTCTAATCACAAAACTCATACACTAAACTGAAACACTTGAATTCAAAATAATTATCATTAAATTACATGAGGATATTGTAATACAAAATAATTTCGTGATGCAAAGCATTAACGTGAGGCCTTTAATATGTAAAGCTTAACGGAGACGAGAACATACAAATTATCTACTATTTTGTCATTACTTTTTTTAGAAACTTTTATTTAAATAACTCGATTTAATTCATAAAAAGTTTGTTTGATTGTTAGAATCGATGTGAGAAATATTTATTTAGTTATGCAAGTTTGCGCACAAAATAAGATGATTATATGAATTGTCGAATTAAAGCACTGCTTCTTCAGTTTTTTCGAGTTAATGCTTTATTTTGAGACAAATAGTTTCATGTTCTGTGTTTAAACACACTTTATTTGGTGATGTTCGCGGTTGGATTGGTTTTGCCATTTATTTGTTGGAGTAGAAGGGTCTCAACCAATTCACCGCACAAACTATTCAGCACTATCTGCGTTGATAGCGACTCTTTTTTGTGTTGTGTGCGCTTTTACTCTTAATGCTGGAGTTGGGCCATCAGAAAATGGAGCATGAAATGGATGAAATTACATGCATCGCGTTTTTTGTGTACAATGTTTGTGCGCTATTTTCAGAGAGTTTGATGGCTGGGGTTGTGTCTGTGATTACATGTTATGTACTGTACTTGTCGAGTGGTATATCCAGTCTCATTAATTCATATATTATTTCTTCTTACAATAAATTGAGAGAAGAGAGCGAATTATTCTTCGTTATCGCATTGTCGTCAAGTGTATGTGTGTGTTAGAAAGGATAGAGAGTTTCATTTTATAGTTACTATTACACGCACTTCACTTCAGTTTCTGTACTCTACTGTACAACATATTATTAGTATTGGATATATGTTTGCCTTTTAATAATTAATTGTGTTGGATTGAGTGCTTATATATGGTTAGCTTTACTATTTCCAGTTCATTTTGAAAACTGCTCGGTTTATGTTTTGTCAGTGTTGTGCGTGTGTGCGGTAAAAGTATAACTAAGTTACACAGAGTTGCGGTATAATTGTATTGCATCCCAATAACGCTGTATAAACTTATCTACTGTTACTACAGTAGTGTATGCGATGCAGTGTTAGATGCGATGCGATGCGCGCTTTCACTGATCACAGCATCACATACAACGTCTTTCTCTGCACGAAACACCATTTCAATAAAGCATGTCAGGACTTTTATATACTTTTGTTAGTAAACATATATATTGACTGTGAATGATATTATTACTCTATTGCTTATATTTCATGTCTTTTAGCTCACTATCAATAACTGTTAGCTCATAGTTATTCCCTATTTTGCCCATTTTTTTAATACCAACTATTATGAGATTTCATAGTTTTTGTTTTATGGTTTATTGGGTTTAATAGAATACAGAATGTATTGTAGAACATAAAAACTTGATTCCCGATTAATACAGTGAACGAATATTTGCTTTGATATTAATGTCATAGATGTGGCTATAATTTAGTTATTGGGCTGATTTATGCACTTTGGTATTATTCAAGCGACAATTTTTTTATAGTTGTTATCAGTAGCGCAGCGCTCATTCATTATCAGTTATTGAGCATATATTGCTATGGAATAATAAGTTTCTTTGCACGCCAAGCAAAAAGTCTATCAAATAAAGGATCAAAGTTTTATTATTGTATGCCATTATTTTTCTCTTCACGGAACAGTATTGCTCAGGAACAGTATTGGGTGGCAATAAATTGTCATAAAACATGTTTAACTTTAGGTATAGATAAAATTAAGATATTGAACCCCACTATCATTTTATATTTTATAACTTTATTTGCCGCATATTTTCTACGATATAACGATATCGTCGATATATACTGCAAATTGCGTCAATAAGCGAGAAAATTAATTTATTGCAATATTTTCCATTAATAACCGACACGTAAGCTTAATCATAAATTTAATATCGCTTTTCTCTATGAGTCAGTATAGACTAGAAATCATAGCAATATAGACTATAAAGTATAGAAATCACACCATCACTCATCAACAGGTATTGATGCTCACAATAGCAAAAAATAAGTTATACGACCAAATCGGCAAATGGTCTAAAAGCAGTGTAAAGCACTGTAAAGAACTGTGAAGGACCACCCAATCTGTGAAGAGTTAGATGTCTACCACATTATTCCGAACGAGAAAAGTCTTTTGTGAATTTGCCGTTTGCCGCATAACACACCTTACCATCAATGTATTGTGTATTTATTGCTTTACAACTTTTATCTCTATCCGCGTACATGTATTTTTATTTTTTATATTAAAACTATGTTCGATTGTTGTACATATATTCTTATGCAATACAAAATTTATCAAACGATCGAGAATAGCATTTATCACATTAATTTATAATAACTTTTGTTTAATCTTTCTTATTCTTGTTGGAATTAATTTTCACATTTTTCTCTGTTTGCGCTATAATATTAAAATTACGTTTACTGTGAACATTAGAGTGCAGTTTATTTTAAATTTATTAGCGTTAAAGTTGTTAACTCTTATTTTTAGTAACTTCATGATCATTCTTTCAAGTCATTGTCCACTATTTTGCGTCTATGTTAGAAAAAAATAACAAAAACATTTTTAATCATTAAAGTACATTGAATTTATAAACGTAAACATATAAAGGATCATACAGTACTGTGCACATAGTAAAGCAAAAAAAACATTATTCGGTAAATTCCCGATTTTATTTTTTTAGATTTTATATAAATATTTCGATGGATAAGCAGTTGAGTGACTGAGTAATTAATTGAAAAATATAACTGTGTATGAATTTTTCGAAAAATATGTTCGCATTGAAAACTTTTCACGAATCTTAAGTATAAATTCTATTTAAGGTTTTTAAGTTTTAAATTATTTTTATAAGATCTAAATTCATAATAATAAACTAATAGTAATTATTTATATATTCAGATATAGTTCTAATCTAAAATTAATGATTGTATAGATATTTAAATTTTTATTAAATAATCGTTGGCGTAATGTATTTTGAATAACCAAACAATAAATAGATTCATAAATTATTTTATTGCTAAATTTTCAATATTTACGCAAAATGATTATTTATTACCTATTTTTATTACAAAACTGACACTTTGTTATCGAAAAATGCATGTTTTAATGATTAATTAGTTTAAAAAGTTATTTCACAAATTAAAGTTATTTAGTAAATTAAAAGTAACAAATGATTGATTCGCTTAAATGTCTCATATCTGCAATCTGTTACTGTAACGGAGCACATATTCTTGAAATCTAAATATAAAATAACATTATAAAACTATTTAAAAAGAAAGAATCGGGCAAAACATCAAAATTGAAAATTTTAATTACGATAAGTTTACATTACTGTATATACAGTACAGAAAGTTTTCTTAATACAGAAAGTTAAACAAATTGGTAACGAAACTGCTATTGTATCGCGAATTCTAGTTTTGCGCGACTAATGTCGAGCTCAAACCAATGGAAAATGGGTTTTTGAATGTTATACCCCTAAACTTACAAATGGTAATCATAATATTTTGGAAATTCAGTTTTGTTAGCAATTCTAACATAACTTATCATCGCTATAGTATGTTAATACTCTTTGGTGTGTAAAATTGTGTGAGGCTTTTATGGCGAGTGAATGAGTAAAAGCAATAGCAATTGCATTATAATAGCGTTATGCTCACTGTGGCGGCTTATCTCTAACTCAATATGTGTTCATAATTCTTTATTTCACTTATTCATAAATATATTTTTAATTCTTTACCCCTAAAACTGTTTTTAGTTTGACTTTTATTAATAGATTTTCTGTTTGGTATTAGCGTTAACTTATGTGTTGCTATCATCTATTAGAGACAATTTATTAGTTATGTTGATTTGTTATTTACTTGTGGCATCAAATTTGTTAACTACGCATCACATCATTTTCAAACGAATACCAAACTTTACTGTATAACCAGTGTTAACATCGCACACATAATACTTACTCTACAGTTACTCTTACTTGTACTCCCTTTTCTCTAAACTCTATTTCAGCACAAAAACCAAGTTTCATTCATCCATACATTTATTTGCAGATATCAGACTCATTATCACTTTAGCTTACGACTTATAACATCGAGATAAACATATAATTATATACTTATTATTATTAGTTGAAATTTAATTATAATTAATTAGTTTAAGATACAGTATTTATTAAGTGATATTATCTCTAATATAGAATAAACTTTTCTAATCATATCATTCATTGAATGATGCGATAGATTAATACAGTATTCGATAAATTAATTGACGTTTGTTTTATTATAATGCGTTCTTACAATGGTTTATAAATGGTTTCATAAATTTTTCGATATTTCCCTATAATTCGGTTTAATAATCTAGTTTTAACTTATTGAATATACGATTGTACAGCAATGTTGTGCATAGACATAAGTTTTATACAGTACTAGATTGGGAGGCCATCTGAGGCCACTCCAGCATCAATAGAGGTTTGTTTGAGTCTTCAATTAAATCAGCATTAATGTAGTTAGACATGAATGCGTTAAAGTTCGTCCCACTTTCTTGATGATTGAACCTTTCATTTCTAACAACTAATGATCGTAATATGAGTTTTTTCTTTCTGTTACACTGCAATCAGTTTTGAATATCAGAGATTTCGATAGCTAATTGTGTGTAATACCGCTGATTGTTTGTTACTGCTGTTGTTATATAAGAGTATACATTAAATGTAAAAAAATCTACACATGAGTGCCAAGTAATGATTAGTCTGAAATCGCATGCTTTCTATGTTTGAATGTGATGCTACTTTTAGCTGAACCTCATCACAATTTGCAAACGTCAAGCAAATTGCTTCGAAATGAACTCTCATATTACTTTTTAAAAAGTGATACAATCTTTTTCAGTGACTTTTTTGTTAATTTTTTCCCCGAATATATAGGTATTGGTTTATTTATATTCTTATGTAAAGTTACAGTACTGTAGATCATATTCGCGTAACAACCAATGCATTCGTTACATTCGTACATATATTAGACTGGCGTGTAAGCGAAACATATTTATTTCAAGAGACATTAACTTTTTTCTATATTTCTACTCAATTTCATTCTGTTAATGGTTTTTTTGAGTTTAATTTTTGGGGAGTAACGCACACAACACATAACATACACACTAATAACTTATAGTTTAGTTAATATGGTATAGAAAGGGTAAATACACATATTATTTTTCGCACAAACTTACAGTATTATTACATAAATTGTAAATACTGTACATATGTATTTCCATTTTTAAACAATATTTATACTTTATTTAAGTTTAGCCAAAATAGTTTTGAATTTAGACATTTTTAATATTAATAATAATAATAATAGAAATATTAGAATGTATAGTAATGACAATTAATTAGAGAAGAGAGTACATCAGTATAAGCTTATGTGCATCACATCTTTATTGTATGTACAGTATGTTGTATAGTATACAGTAGAGTATATATATTTATAATTTCTTACGCCTCATTTCAGTGATAACATTTAATCCCAGTTTCACTGGTCGGTTGGGTTGGCGTTCGTTTTGTCTTTGTTTCGAAATAATAATCTGTTCATTTTATAACTCAGAGTTGTTTTTACTGTTGGCATCTACTGTAATGTGTATTGTGAGCTGTGTTGAGACTCATGAATATTCATTAACTGGGCTTTAATAGCAGCGCCCCTTAATAACTATTAACAACGTTGGATTGGAATAAGCTATAAGCCATTGCTATACAATGTACAGTACTGTTAGAGTATGAGAGTTGACTTATGGCACTGCTATTGCTCGCTCGTTTGGTTGGCTATTGCTTTGCGCTATTCATTCAGTGATGTAACTCTTTGAGGCAAAACTTTTAATGTCTTTGGGCTTTTTAAACGTTTTCGTGTAGTTTAACTTTGTGCTCACTCTAGCGATAAATGCATTCCAGAGAGAGATTGAGAGAGAGAGGGACTCGAAGTAAAAATTAATAATCTTTTCATCCCAACAGAAAGTTAATTTATTTGTGCAAAAGCTATGATAACTTATAACGCGCTGAACGCTCAACACTCATAAGCATTCTCAACATTATTAGTAGTAAAGTGAAAATTAAAGCTTTCATACACTGCATAGTCTAATGTTGATGTATTTTATATAATGTCACTGAAGACAATGGTCATATTATATGATCTTCCATATACTGTATACAATATCCCATAAAACATCACATTTTTGTGTCTTTTTTTATATACGAAAATATCCTTTTGATATTTTCTAACAAAATATAATTATTTTTACTTTAGAAATAAATTTCTTTTTTAAACTTTTCTTCTAAACTATTATATTGTATACATTACAATATTATTCAAAAGCTAAGGTACAACAAAACTAGTAAAGTTTTGCTCAAAGTCTCTCTAATGACATCTATAGTACACTATAAGTTTTTATACTGTATTCGTGTAATGTATCGCAAATATCACTTTTAAAGAATTTTGCACATAAATAGTTTTTTGTTGAAATACAATGTAAAAACTATTTCTAAACATATTGTTTTATTGTTCTTCTGTTTTACTCTTCACTCTCATAATGAGATGATAGTTTTGATAGCACTAAAGTATTGCAGCGAAAATAGCTATTCAGTAGTTTTCAGTACTTTTACCGTTAGCCTGGCTTTAAAAGTAAAGAGTAAATTATTTTGTATGAGAGAAAAATTATTTCAAATTTCATGACAGCGTAATACATCATCGCAGAAATATTGTAAAATATATTTGTTAACCAATCGGTGCATTAGTGCATCAGTGCATCTCTGCATCTTTTCTTCTTAAAAAGTTTTTCGGTAGAATCCACTTATGATTTTAACTAACGATGTAAGCGATACAAAACTTTTAACATTTGCTCATTAGTAACATCACTACTCTCACTATTTCTCTTGAAGTATACTCTATTTTATTATTTTAAAATACAAGTCAGTAATTGAGTATAACTTATTATACACGTAGCGTTTTAAAGTGCACTAAAGTGCGTACAATGATAGGTCAGTATAAGTAATACATTTCAATTGTTTGTTGTATTATAAAAAATGATTGTAAGTTGCAATTTGCGTTAAGTTATTCAAGTTTAGCATTTAACGAATGGAGCATATCCTGTCTACTTATCCTTACAGTATGAAATGTATGATATGTGCCATTCATCTATTCATTAATAATTTACGCTTCAATTCCTAAAGGATAGGATCAAAGCATCTTTTATGCCACACGAAACCAATATTAGATAATACTCGATGTTAGTATTTGCTTACCAGCGCTAACCCATTCTATCTAATCATAATAAACTCGATTTTTCGGTTTTCATTCACCCTTTGTTAATAATAAAGCTTATGTTTATGCTTATGTTTAGAATGAAACTGTATTACATTGAGATACTGTAATACATTAATTATGATACATGTAAATATTGTAATACTGTAAGTAAGTTACAGTAAGTTAAGGTTGAATGTTTTAAAGGTGAATAAAAATTAATGTGTTATGAAAATACAAATAAAGAAAAAAAGTAAAACGATAGGCAAAAGCAAAATTTAATATATACAACATTAATCCACACATAGACGATGTCAATGCCAGGAAATCATTAACTATTATAACCTTAGAATGGGAGAACTATAGCAACATATAAAGCATATATTGAACTATGTTTTGCCAATTTTTATGATCCCATGCCAGGCGTTTTGCGGCGAGTTATTTCTTACCGGAAATACTAATGGCCATATATATAGAATATATAGACCAATGATGTGATATCGACTTTGGAATTGAATGTCTCATTTTATCGCATATGCACGTAATAAACATTGCATTGATAGGGTCTTGACATATAGACATACATTCTGTATCCATACAACTCTGCAACTCTGCAACTCTACTCTCAACTCTCAGCTCACACTCAGTGACAAACACTTTTCACTTTTCTTTATTCTCTGTTTGACTTCTCCTCGATCGCACTGGTGAGTGGCCTCTTCACGTTACACAACATTGGTTCTATGCGAGCCGAGATCGGTTTTGTAAAAAAGCAACTAAACTAAAAGCCGGTCACCATTAAAGGAAACACTGAAATGTTCTCTTTTTGTGTGATGAGTTATGTCATATTCAAAACTTGCCAATTTTGCTGCCATATGTTCAAAACTGGAAGTGTGTTGTAAGTCCCTTAAACTGAGTTATTTTAAAAACGTTAAGGTCTTGTTGTTCCCAACTTTCCCACATCAATAGTTTGCTCAATGACACCCAAACTCTTGATCGTGACTTTTTTGATAAAAATTTGGCATAAAATAATTTGATCGTTTCAATCATTACAATGCATTTCAGAAAAAGGTTATTATCGCTGCTTTCGGTTTTACTGTTATTTTACTCTTTGATTATACAAAATAGTTGCCAATAGTAAGGACATTGACAGAGAAAAATGCTTATCTCCTATAAATTGGTGTTTATTCTTAATTAGATTTGAAATTACCCTCAATTGATAGGAAAAACTGGTGAAAGAATAAGTTTAATCGGAAAAAAGTTAAAGAAAAACAATTTTATTGCGGATGTTTAGCCTCATTTTAAAGGGATTTGATTGCTATTAAATGCCTGAATGGCCTTATCTTTTTAAATATTCAAATGCAACACAACATACAACTACAACCTTAATTAATTTCTTATTCAGAACTATTCATTATTCTTATTTTCATTCTTCATATTCTGTATAATTTTTTCTGTAATTAAAGATAAACTGAGCGGCATTTTAGAAAAATAATTGAGTGTAACATAAATATTTGTGTATTGTTTTAGTCAAATGCTTCGTGTTATGAATCGAGTGGAGAGAGTAGTGCTGTCGTTAATACGAAGAAAACGGAGAAATTAGAGATAGTAAATGATAACAGTAGAAGTACGCCATCGGAAGCGCCAACAAATCTGTTATCTTCCATAACCACTAGTACTTCTTCTTCTCTGTCTTCATGTTCGTCCGAAGAGAGACTGGCGGCGAAGGAAAGAGAGGTTGGTTTGATGTCATACAAAATAATCATCTAAAACAAACTCGATATAACATGTAAAACAACATTTCGAGCTCACTATCACAGCAACAAACAGTAAAACACTAATATAGTAATACAGTAATACAGAAGCGCAAACAAATGTCAGAGATGTGCTATTCGTTAGTGTAATGTCAAAATGATAAAATATTTACTCTGCAAACGCCTAACTATACCACACATACACATACACTAACATAGAACATAGCTCTGTAACACTGATCCAACAGTACATTGCCATTCAACTAAAAGCTTACAGAACAGTACTGTATAGCAAATTGCAAATTCAATTTTACTTAAAGATAAGAATTTCATGTAAATTTCCATATGTTTATGATTGCAGATCTCTCGGTTAGTGTTCGACATTCAGAGGTTGCAGTCCAGTATCGTTACTCTCAAACAAACAACTACTGCACAGGTAATTAATCTATAGTTAACATGGTATATGGTATATGGTATAAGGTATACGGTATAGCGGTATGCCTTATAGTATAGTTTACATTATAAAACTAACATATTTAATGAATTCTGTGCTCTCAGCTTATAATTAGTTAAATACGTTAATTAGCTGTAAAAATTTAATTATACATTAGCGGCAAATGAAGTGGTCATACGCTTACTATTCTTAATATGTTGAGTTAATTAGTTTTTCTAAACTTTTTTATGCTTTATGGTTGTATTTAGATATCACAACTGGAAGATATTATAGCTGAGAAAACTAAGATAATTAAACATTTAGAAGCAAAGATTGAGCGACAACACGATTATGAGGAAATTAAACGCGAGCTCAATATTCTTCGAGCAGATTTTGGACACATTGGCAGTAATGCAACACTTCGTGATCATAAACCATTTGAACTCTATTTACTCGAAAAGACCAAAGCATTACAATCAGAGAATACAGCGTTGAAATTGGCGAACGCGGAACTAACCAATTCATTGCCTCGTCATTTGATGCCACCTTTTATACCCCCATTTCAGAATTTAGGTAATGTAGAAACTTTTGGATCAATGCTCGGCGAAGAGATTGTCAATTCATACGCTAAAGCATTCAAAAGAGAAATCATAGCCGCAGCTAATGACCAAAACAGCTCAAATAACGCCACAGGATCGCCATCACCGCCTCCGACATCAAACGATGACGCAAAGTCAACCACAAGTGTGGGCACACCGACGAGCAACAGTGCAATCAATTGCAACGACGAGCCTATAGTTAATAATCGCGCCAATAGCCCCGTTAATATTGATATCGGAACACCCGTTACCACTAGGAGTCCGCCAAACCCATCGATCGGTACTCAATACGAGAAACTTCAGCAACAGTTACGAATTAATGTCGAGAAATATATGAACGAAACTCTTAATACGCTTAATATATCGCGATGTGTTCGCGAACTTCTTTCTGTGCATAATATCGGTCAACGGTTATTCGCTAAATACGTTCTTGGATTATCACAGGGAACTGTTAGCGAATTATTATCTAAACCGAAACCGTGGGATAAATTGACAGAAAAGGGAAGAGATTCGTACAGAAAAATGCACGCTTGGGCTGCCGATGATAGGTGTATATACTTTCTTAAATCAATGGTACCGCGAAAAGGTATTGATTATAAACGCAATTACGTGACAATTTTCAATAATTAATACTAAATTTAAAATGAATTGTAGGTAAAGAAGCGACAACTTTTAAACAGGACGATCCCGCAGCAGAAGAGAGAATCGCTCAGATATTAAGCGAAGCTCAGAAAGCGATGCTTAGTCCGAATAAGAATGGTAGTCGTAATTCTGGTACACCTCTGCTCAATGGCGATACCATTCAAATCAAGAGTGAAAAGTTAAACGATAACGTAAATGAAGCGAACAGTGATAATAGTGATCGCGAAGACAGACCAGAGCGACGATCGCCTGCCGGTGCGTCCGCTTTAACCAATCTTTATCGCAACTCTGACGCAAATATTGCGCGAAGAGTCTTAAGAAAGTTTGAAAACGATGACATACCTCAAGATATGGTCACTAGAATATATCAAGAAGAGTTGGCAAAATTGATTGGTCAACAGGTTGAAGATAGCTTTAGACATCCACATGCAATTGGTTATGAAAGAACGCAAGAAGAAGTAAGACAAGCGTTGGCTATTTATCATCAAGAAATTTCAAGACTCACTCAAATCGCGTCATCAGGTTCATCGCCATCAGCGACCAATTCAGAGATTTTCGCCAGATTTACAGCTGCCTCTGCGGCAGCAGCTGCTGCTGGACTGGTTAATGGTGCAAATTATTTAGGATTGCCTCAGTTTAATGATTCTTCACTACCACTTGACGCCAGAATGCGCTCTGAAAAGCAATCAAATGGCAGCGTAAGAGAAGCACGCGATTCTTATGCGTCACCATCTGAAACAGATCTGCGACACGCGAGTGCCTTTTCTCTAGTGAGGCCAAAACAAGATAACAGTAGTGGACATAGTAAGACATTTTCATCTACACCTTCATCTACATCTATAGCTATTGCTGGTCAAAACGGTTCTATACTTAATAGTGGAAATAGCGGTAATAGTATCGAAATGAATTCAGTGGAAGACTTAAGTTCTGCCGCATCTCCGCTGCAAAGAATGCAATCGATAACAAATTCATTATTATCTCAATCATCAATACCATCAGTTCCAAGCACTCCGAACAGACCCGCCAAAGCTGTATTACCGCCAATAACGCAGCAACAGTTCGATCAGTATAATAATTTAAATACTGAAGATATTGTTAAAAAAGTAAAAGAACAATTAAGTCAATACTCAATTAGCCAACGATTATTTGGCGAAAGTGTTTTAGGTTTATCTCAAGGTTCGGTTTCAGATTTACTTGCGAGGCCTAAGCCTTGGCATATGTTAACTCAAAAAGGTAGAGAACCTTTCATTCGAATGAAGATGTTTCTCGAGGACGACAATGCTATCCACAAATTAGTTGCCAGTCAGTATAAAATAGCTCCCGAAAAGTTAATGAGAACTGGAAGCTTTGTGGCTGGTGTGACAAACTCTCCAATTAGTCCTGTTGTCTCATCTACAGCTATCACTACTTCACCAATAAATTCTAGTTCATCAACAATTGCTGCTATCAAGTCATCCTCTATTAAGGGACAAGATTTATCAAATGTCAAACCACTCGAAACATGCAGACAATCGATTAGTCCCGGTTTCTCCGACACTGCTGGACATCGATCGAGCACTTCTACTCCAGAACACCATACAGTTAGTTCAGCAACGACTGCCATTCATACGTCAAACGTTAGGAGATTGGGTCAACCATCGCATAGTACTTCTAATATTAGTCGATCATCTTCTTCATCGTATCCATATATGCAGCCATCAGTTTATGAAATGGCAGCGCTCACTACTGATCTCGACACACAATCTATCACTACCAAAATCAAAGAAACTCTTATGGCTCACAATATCGGACAGAAGGTACTTACGATTAATTAACTTATACGGTACTAACATATATCGGTTAATTAATTAACTAATATTAATACTTATGCGGTACTAACATATATAATAAAGTTATTAGCGGTTTGTATACTGTACGGTATATTATTTTTAACAGTTAGTTTATTAGCGTTTTGTTGTCCGACATTAAGCTCATGTCCGTTTACAAAGTGTTAATCAGTGTTCACAGATGTTTCGATTGTTTTAACGTTATAAACCTTATTGTAATGTAAAATATTAACTCTAACATAAGCTTATAACTAATTATTAGATCTTTGGTGAAGTGGTTCTCGGTTTATCACAAGGTTCTGTTAGCGAATTACTTTCAAAACCAAAGCCCTGGCATATGCTTAGTATTAAAGGCAGAGAACCATTCATTCGGATGCAGCTGTGGCTCAACGATTCTCATAATATCGAAAAGTTGCAAACACTTAAGAATGAGAGACGTGAAGCTAACAAAAGGCGACGAACACATCTCGAAGACACCATCAATAACATGAAACCACATGATAACCATATTTATAATTTTTCAAATAATTACAATTCATCACCAAATTCTGTGAGTGGAATCGCTTCATCTCATGTCTCATCGAAAGCAATGATAAACAGATCTTATGGCGCACCCGCTGCTAAGAAGGCACGAATCTTGTTCTCAGAGGAACAAAAGGAAGCATTAAGAGTGGCATTTTCAATGGATCCATATCCGAGTACCACAACCATTGAATTTCTAGCCAACGAATTGAATCTATCGGTTCGCACAATCACTAATTGGTTTCACAATCATCGGATGCGTCTCAAACAAATATCCAGTGCTGGCGACGAAAGCAGTTCTAATAATAACAACAATTCACAACTCAATACATTGCCATATAATATTGGAAGAGATAGCGTTAACTTTGATTCAAACCAATTTCGATTATTACTCTCGCAGAGACTATCAGATATTAGGTTACATCAGAGCGGATCACACACTTCATCGCCATTACACAGATCCAAATATTCGAATATGTACTCAACATCACCCGTTTCTTCACACATGTATGCAAATACCAATAGCTGTTCCTCTGCGGGCTCTTCAGCGCAAGAAGACGACAACGACATGGGAACACTTGATTTGAGTATCACTAGTCAACAGCATCCAAATTATAACAGACATTCGATGAGTTTAAACGATGAATCCGATGCCGACAGTATCGCTACGGACGGAGAAGAATCCGTGGAATTAGATTTAAGTAAAACTTCGCGTAATATGGGAAGCAGTAGACGTAAACCACAGTTAGTGACCAGTTCTAGTTCGAGACGAAAGCCAGCGCAGCCTCAATGGGTCGATCCCGGACTCGAGTTCTCCGCCGACGAAGACGACGATTACGCCGACGACGACGACCTCATCAGCGATGATATGATGGACGACGAGCTCGACGACGACGCCTACGACTTAGTCACACATCGAGACGAGATTATTAATGGTGTTTGTGTGCGACAAACCGATTACGACGTCATCACCAAAAGAAACGTAAATTTGATTTCTATGTCTCAATACGACACTACCGTTAGAATAGAACCGACGCCTGCTTTCACTAACAATCAAAGACAAAATAATATTAAAAAATTAGAGAAATCGATCGAAGAAGAAGAGGAACATTGGGATAACGACTCACCAGTCGATGACGAGTCTCAGTCTGTGTCTGTGTCTGTGTCTCAGTCTATGTCTATGTCTGCGTCTGTGATCAACAGATCGAAAACCGGTGGCATTTGTGATGATAATTAATAATTTATATCGCAATTATTCATAAATAAAACATTAAACATTTAATTATTTTGAAACAATAATGTAAACAATGTATAACAATGTATGTATGGTTTGGTTGGAGTGTAATGCGATAGACAGTGATAGCACTGCACTGTTATTAGTCTATTATGTAAAGTAAAGATGTTTGACCGATCACTTCGGTTCGGTTCGGTTTGGTTTGTTTGTTACGGTGAGATGAGCTGACGGTTGAGCTGAGGTTGCATTTTTCTAACTGTCGGAACGGTTCGGCTTAAATAAAGCTATTAATTAGTAAACTGAGTTTAACCCGAAACGCCGGCAAACAATTTTTTTATTGTAATTTAAAGCATTCAAAATATTTTATGACTTTATTGGATATCAAATAATATTGCACATTAAAAATGCAAAAAATATAAATTTAAACATATATGTAAAACTAATTTAAAATTATTTAAAACTTGAATTTTTTATAAATAATAAATTATATTAATATTTATAATCATCAAATGCAAGATATGGTACACACGTATCTATAATATCTATGTATGCACCATATCTTCATCATATGATACAATATTGACGATGAGTTTATACAAGATATTTTCCCCGAGAGTGCAATTAAAATATATAATAATTTACCAATAAATTTTAAGAAGTAATTGTGAGTATAATTCTTTTGTAAAAGAATTGAATAATTACTATGATATGATAATATACATTTTATGTAATATTTAATTATTGTTAAGAACACGTTATGTATCTCTTTGTTCAGCTATAAATAAATTATTATTATTATTATAAGCTATTTTAATATCGGTTTTGGTTACTTTATTACAGTTTCGTATTCAATCCATCTTTTTATTTTACCGTATTTTTAATATTCGTTTCTGAGTCGTGTATTTTATTATCCATTTTTATTATTAATGCTCGTAAACACAAAATTTTCACATTTGAATTCGGTTTAGATAAAGTGATCCTGTTTCCCGTTAACATCTTTACTGCATAGCATTTACATTTAAAAAAGTTGTCAACACAGAAATAGCTCTACCATGTGTTCTTATTAAATATTTTCAATTGATGCTAGTTATTCGAGATACATATATTTGTCATAATTTTTATTCGATAATATTTTATTGTAAAAAATTTATACTATAATATATTTTAATTTTTAAATTAAATTTTATTATTTTGCATCTAATATTTTTGAAGCTTTCATTGAATTTTCATTAATCAACTAAATTTAGATAAATAAACATTTTAATAAAGTTAAATTTAGAGTATTATTAAATAATGTATAAATGGATTTAATTTTAAATTTTGATTATAAATATATAAATATGAAAGTGACGTTACAGTGTTTGGTTTAGTTGCTGTAGTAGTGTTGACGTATTGGTGTGCAATGCGTGTACGCGTGCGCAGTGTGTGCTGAGTGTCGGCATTGTTTCCTGTTCAGCGTGTTATATATTATTTCATTGAATATGTTGTGTTCATTGAATGCGTGTCCATATGGAAGTGTATCCCAAGAACTAAATCGTTTAACGCCATTAATATACCTATTTTTAAGCACTTATTGGACTAAATGTAGTAATTGTTTTGGATATATTGAATATAAAACTAGTTTAAATGAGTATATCTATATTGGATTGTAAATTGTTGTCAACCGTATGGCAATTAACTTAAAGCGTGTAATCATTAATTGTGGAATTCCAGCAATAATTGCTATCTTTTCGTTTTATTGGCTGAGAAAGCGAAGAAAGACTAAAGCTATCTGTGATCACAAATCACCAAAACATTATCAAATTAGCAAATCGGCTGAAGTGTCACCGATTAACGCATCACTCGACACAACATTACAGTTCAACTCAATTGTAATTATTATAATTATAATTATTAAATTAAATATCTGTATATCTTATCAGTTTTTGTTGCACAGCACACAAACAAAATGCCCACAAAATATACATTCGGAAGTGTAGGTCAAGAAGAATTAGAGGATACAAAGAAAAATCCTATTATTTGTGCGATGAATGGCGTGAATGGCGACGCATACGAAAACAAAACCGTTAAGACGATCGAAGATAATAAGCAAAAAGTATTAATATGTTCCATGAGTTCAGAACATTTTGCGAATAAAGAGGAAGAAGTGATTGAAGATAATAATAAAAATTCAATTTTGTGTACATTAAATTCGGATCCGTATGATGGAGTGTCCGAACGCGTTGTGGACGACCACGACGTTCATAATCACCTCACAACTGTAAAAAATGATGTTTCTTATCGTAGAGAATACGCGGTATATTTGAATTTTTATAAATGTAAAACTTGGCTATAATAAAGCTGACGCTTAATATTATGTTAGGGTTCAAGCGGTTCGAGCGAATCAAGTGATAGCGGCAAAGGTGGCAGTGATATTTTACACGCAAATTCATGCGAAGTTGCGTCTGATAGTCAGGCTATTGATGACAATCATATAATTTTATATCAATTCGAAATTCCACCGAATTTATGTGGTCGACTAATAGGATATAATGGAAGATTTGTTATTCTCATCAAACGTACCACAAATACGTCAGTTGTAGTAAATCGGCACTATTTTAGTAGTGACATGAAAATATGCACACTTAGAGGCAATTATAATATATAACTATCACTATAAGTATATGATTTGCAATTTAATCATTTTTCTATATTCAGGCACAAAGTCAGAGGTTAAGAATGCACTCAATATGATTAGGAATAGGTTTCCAATCGATGAATATCCAAACATTACTTTGCAACAAATTAATTTAATAAATGCATCGCACACTTGTACTGTATCACCAACTTATCAGGTATTTCCGTATAATCATATAATAAGTAATTACCATAACAATGATTTAACGTTAATTGTATGCATGATATATAGCTTCTACTGCCTAACGGCATATTTTGTGATGTGATTTTATCAAGTTTGGTAAATGCTGGTCATTTTTTTCTTCAACAACCAACTCATCCAACATATCCATCTTTAAGTCGATTAGATCAATATATGTCAGCAACATATTCACAACAAAATACTCCTATTCTTCCACAAATTCGTTCAGGAATGATATGTGCAGTGCCAATAATGGGAGGTTGGTTTAGGGCTGTTGTCACTAATGTTTATGATTCTGACAATGAATGTGATGTTATGTTTGTTGATTATGGCGGTTATTCGCGATTACCGTTTTCTTCGTTGCGACAAATTAGAGTTGATTTCATGGGTTTGCCATTTCAGGCTACAAAGTGCTATCTCGCTAACGTTACTCCAGTCGATCGTAAGTATACATCAAGTTTATCGTTAATTCTTACAAATAGTGATCACAATTTAGTTGTGAGTTAAAGGTTACAATTTCAGATTATTGTTCATTTTAAAATTCTTTATAACGTTACCGTATAAATACTGTAAGACTCGATTTCATTTGTTTAAACACTTTACTTCGCTTTGACTCTTCTAAAACCCAACAAAACTAACAATTTTTATTTTTCATACTCAATATTTTGTTCGTATGTTAGTTCAGATTTTATTTCTCTCTTTTAAAATTAGCTGAGCAATAAAAGTAGTGCTAATTATTTCAACATTTTTATGGGAAATATTCAAAACTACAAATCGATTTTTTAAAAATTTAAAAAAATTATTAAAATTTAAGTTAGAGACGTTAAAATAATGAAATATTTTTGTATATCACTATACCGATCATTCTTTTTAATATATAAGTAATAAATATGCAGTTATGGGGTTTTGTTTTACACATAGATATTAGTAACTCAAATGCTAGTGTTCTTTAAGTTTTACGAAATGAAAAATGTTAAAAATATGATCGAATTTCATCGTTTGACCATACAAAATAACATACCGGTATATTGTAACTCAACTTAATGTAATAATCAATATTTAATATATATTTAGCCGAAAATGGTTGGTCATCGGAAGCGAATGAACTTTTCGAGGAATTAGCTTACGGACAGATACTTCAGGCATATATTGTCTCTTATTCCGATAATGGGGTGCCTTTAGTGCATCTCTTTAAAGTCCAAGGAGTTTCTGTAAGTTATTAAGTTACTACAATTCATTTTTACTAAAGTTTGAATATAATTAAATAATTATTTTGATTAGAATGTGTTCATTAATCAAGAATTGGTAGATCAACATCACGCTAATTGGGTGAACAACGATAGTTCAGCGTAATATATTTATTTATGTTATTATGTTAGATTGCCTCAAATTATTTGCCAAATAATAAGTCAGATCTGAACTACTTGTATGGTATAATGAGAATATGTATATTGCATTATAAGGTGCTATCAATTGCTACCAATTGCTAACAAAATACGATTAACGTTCCTTTTAATTTAATTGTATCGATTTTAATGTTATACGGTATATAAGTTATATGACAACAATATCGACATCTCCTATGGTTTACGCAATTACAACATTTTTGGCTATGATTTCAAGTAAAAATATTTTCAAATTTTAAATTAATTTTTCTCTCGAATTACAATATTATAGAATATATGGGATAAAATCAATGTAATAATTACATGATCAACAAATTGACTATATTTTTGCTATCGTTTTATTGGGCTCTACAAACAAATTAATTGAGTTTAGCTTAGCTTAGCATTAGCTTAGTTTGTGGTTGTTTTGAATTATTGACTTAAATTACAGACAATTATTGTGCCTTTGCATGCAGACACCAAAACAATCAACCGGTGATACACTATGTATGAAAACCGCACCAAATTTTAACAAATCAAATCAAATCGAGCTAAAAAAATTTCACCCATGTTTTGGGTGCCTTTTATAATATTTTCATTATGTTTTGAAATGGTATTAATTATTTGGTCAATTTTTGTTTAATTATATATTTGCGGGTATTTTTGATTGTTACCAAAAATTGAGTATTCATTCCATTTTAGTTTGTATTATTAATATTATACAGTATAATTATTATTATTATGCGCATCATATACGCATCAATTATAAGCTATGTTCTTCCGTTTTGACAATTTCTGGTACTCAACCAGTTTATGTATTAATTGTAGGGCCAGTTTAATGCTTATCTCTTGGCTTATTATTATTATTCTATTATTAATATGGGTTTCTATTTCATACTGTTATTAATTATTATTATTATTGAATCAATTTGTACCTAACGATTACTATTACTATAATTATTGCAAGTTATTTCAATAAAAGTTATAACATTTTTATGCATCAATTTAAATAAATTATTTATTTTTACGACAAAAGGGTTGTTTCGATAGGCTTCATAAAAAATAATAGAAGGCTACTTTGTTTGGCGCTTCAATCAAAGTTATATATACAATTTATTTTCAATTCTATTAACTTAATTATACACCGTATGCTGCGTTCATTTCAAGATACTTTGAAATTTGTAATACCGTTAAATTAAGATAATAATTTACATTGTAATTGTGAAAACAAATGAGTTAGAAAATCAATTCATGAAAAATTATTACAAAAATTAGTTTTGCTGATGAAATTATTTACCGGAAAATAACATATTTCTGAAATCGTTATTAGTTATTTGAGTTTGGTTAGTGGCGACCACATTCGAATCAGAACTGCCATTATTGATGCCATTTTTTGATCGCGATTGCGATTGTCGTTCAACTCTCAACGCGTGTGGAATCATTGGAGCATCAATTCTAATTTTTGATCGACTTTATAAAAAAATAATAGTTTGATTCATTATTTGAGTGTAAGTACACTTTTATTAATTTAAAAAAACTTACGTTCTGCTCGTCAAAAAATTTTGCGATTTGTCTGAATTGGACGCTGATTTTTGCGGATTACTGAGAGTAACGCTTAACGCTTTATCGTTAACAATCATTTGATTGGCTTGATTTATAGCTTCGGAAGCGGAAATTTCGTCATTATATTCAACATAAGCGCAACCTTTTGAGTAACCATTTCTAAATGTAACTAAACGAACATCCTTTAAACTTCCATATTTTTCAAATATTTTTCTTAATTCTTCTTTGCTGATATCAGTCGAGAGGTTTTTGACGAATAATTTATTTTTTTCTAATGAAGTGCTATATTGAAATTTATTACGTTTGCCAACTTCTGAAATAAAAACAGGTCTGTTTTCCAAAAGCATTCTGTCGTTTTTCAATGCCTGTCTCACAGACGCTATCGATGAATATTCGATATAACAATATCCTTTTGAGAGCCCCTTATAGTTTCGAACTAATCTTAAATCATTAATTTCACCAAACTTTTCGAATGTTTCCCTTATTTTATCTTCATTTACATTAAAATCCAAATTACTTAAGAAAATGGTTTGCAAATCCTTAGATCCGTCACTTTTATAAGTTACGCCATGCGATGGATGCTCCGATCGACGTTCCGTTTGATTTTCAGACTTCGCAACATTTCCATCCATTGATGGTCCAGTTTTTTTATTATCAAAATCTAATTTCTTTTTTTTAGGTTCAGAAACATCAGCTTTTATCGCAGGAATTCGAAATCCTTCAGAATCCACATTTGTCGCTGATTTATGAGAGATGTGGTCCGCATTTATGTCTTGTTTTCGTTTTGTCGCTCTTTTTAATTCATATTTTTCTTGTTTTCGCTGCATTTTAAATTGCTTTCGGTCATCGTTTGCTTTTTCTGCCTCAATATTTCTTCTTTCGGTAATTCTTTTCATTACATTCTCATACTTAACGAGCGCTTCGTCAAAGCTGTTTATATCATTTGCTTCCTCTCTCTCAAACTTAAGTAACATTTGTCCAATATTTTCAGGCCAATCATTAGAAGAACTTAAACCACGCATAAGAACCTTACGATAATGTTTATCGTCTCCAAATTTTCGTTCTAAATTTGCGAATTCCACCCAATATTGAACCTGCGATGCGATAGTGCTTTCTCTTAAAAGATTATTATAAATTTCACGCGCTTTATTCATATCTTTGCAAAATTTTGCCTCTATTTTAGCCCAGTATTGCAGTATAGAATAATATGGATCACAGTTTTCAATGTTAGAAACGTGTTGCACAGCTTTTTCGAATGTTTTTCTCAAACTTGTGACATCGTTTTCGTCGTTCCAGTTTGTTTTACGTCGAACGCAATCCAAATACGTTAGCCATATCTGCAGATAATCGTCTCCATTAGCAAATCCAGACTGCAATGCTATTTCAAAAACATTGAGAATATTACTATGACTCGAGTTTAGCCTTTCAAGAGCTTTGATATAAGAGATCCAAAGCAATGCACTCCACGGACAGTTTCGCACAGCTCTTTCGTAAATTGGAATTAATAGCGATTCGATTACAATTTTTTGGTCACAATATTTAGTGTACTGAAGCCAAAGATCACTATTAAGACAATTATCGGTAAGCGCTCTCTCATAAACCGATTGCACTCTCATTGGCGTTCCATTAATCGTTTCATATTCAATATATCTTATATACTGTTCTAAATGTGGTGAATCAGAGCTTTCAATGGATCGTTCGTAACCGATTAACTTTTGTAGTTCCGAATACGTCTTATCGTAAACAGGTTTTATGCCATCGATATTCAGCTCAATATCGTATTTATCTTTAATATGAATGCACCAGTTTTTCAGTTCATTATAAGTTTCATTCATATCTAAAAGCGGAACAGACAGTTGTCGAGAATATAAATCAAAAATGCGATCGATTTGTGATTTGATATCAATTTGTTTTTCAGTTGTTTCGAGAATTGCGAGTTCAAACTCACGAAACGAATTCCAGAGTAACGATCCTTTGCTGACATGAACGCCAACGTTAGTCAAACTTCGTTCAAATATGTGTCGAACGCCATCAATATCTAAACAACTATCCATTAATCCAATAGAAAACTGAACGAATTCGAGCCATAATTCTGGACACATATAATCGTTTACCGAACGTTCAAATAATTTTAAAATATCCGATTTTTCTTGTGGTTTGGAAGCGATACTGATTTCGTCGTTAATCCATTGCAACCATAACTTCGGAGTTAATGGGTATATGTTAGCCATCGCTTGTCTGGCATTGCGAACCAAATCAAGTTCACCCAAATCTCTCAATAACGAGATTAACGACAAGTGTTTCTCATAATTATATGGATTTCGAGATAAATCTTGTTTCAATTGATTAATGTTTTGAATGTGATCGCAATGATCGTCATCTGAGTGAGTGTCACTGTCACTGCCACTATCATTGTCATCGTCAGTGTTTGAATGATCACTGGAATCATTGTCGTCAGCTTTGCATACATTTATATCCATTTGTTTGGAATTGAATGTAAACTCTAAACAATTAACAATTATATGACTTAACGTTTCAATTCAGAGTCGAATAATAGTCTAATAGTAATCAATCCAATAATCACGTCTGCAAACGTATCAAAATAGTAGTTTTGAACACATTGCTATCTTTACCAGTGCTGAGCAATGTGTTCGAGCGGATGGCTTTCGGAGCTGAGCGTTGGATTTTTACCGAGCGTTTGCGTCGACTAAGCATCGGTTTAACATAATTTTAGAAAAAAGTATAGTTAAAAGTTTACTATGGTATTGATAACACGGATATAGTTTTTGAATAAAATCTTTTTAATGTCTATAAAAATAATTTTAGAATTCGGAATGTATTAATTTTATAAATAATTATATATTGATTTATTTGTCAAATTAAATATAGATTAATTTTACTAAAATTTTATTGAAGAGATGTCTCATAATTTACGTTCAGCGCTCGAGCGTACCCATCACTAAATATTCCTAGAGCCCATTCAAGACAATCTTTGATCAATGAATTGTAATATTTCAAGAATTTTTTCACACATTTATTGTCCGGAAAATCATGATATTTCTTATAACTCCTTTTAAAACAAAAATCTGTTAAGATATAAAGTAACGACTAGTGATGAGAAACAGCTCCAAAACCTGAGCTTTAGCTGAGCTGAGCTGGATTTTATCGGAACTGAGATGAGCTGGAATTAGTATTATATATACTGTATATATATATTTTGCATGAAAAATTTTAATTATAATTACATTATGTTTTTCTAAACATTACAATAATATTATAGTGACTCGCTATTAATAATAACTAGAGCCAACGGATTCAGGATAATCCTTTTTCTTTTAAAGATCGTCTAAAAACTGGGAAAATCATATATGAGCACGATTTATACTATTTCAAGCATTTTAACATACATTTGTTTTCCGGGAAAATCCTGATTTTCACTTTTAACTCCTGAAAATTTAGTTTAATCCTGAATTTCCGTTTTAAAACAAACGATACATTTAAAACTTAGCCAACGTTTTCTGTGATGTTTGATTGAAATTTTTATATTATTTTGTGTTTTCTATTAATAAGGACAGGATATTTCGGTAATAACCGAGGAAGGTTTTAATTGTTCAAAGCTCGGTTATCGTTAATATTAGCATATATAACATCAAAATAAAGCTTTTAAGACATAGTTTTTTTGACCGAAATAACCGATTTTTAAGTTTCTGACCGAATAAACCGAAATAAGAGTTTTTAACCTAAATTAAAAAATCACGTATGTTTATACATATTTATTCCGCCACATGTGTTTGTTTACTGCTAACTATTATTTATTTGTTAGTTTTTATTAATTTAAACATTAAAAATGAGTAAATCAATATCTGAAAAATTAAAGAAAAATTATCATTTAAAATTGATGGTATCCGTAGAAGTTGAGCGTTCATTTTACAAAAGCTTTTTAATGGATAACCGACTCAATTTTACTTATGAAAACATTGAAATGTTTAATATAATAAGATTTAACTCATTTCTTGTATAAAATATATTAATAAATCTCAACCGAAAACCTGACTGAATTTTACCTTTATTTCAACCGAAAACAGACCGAAAATTTCATTTTTTCTTACCGAAAAATCCTGTCCTTAATTATTAATTAATTAAATAATATGCCAAAACCAAGTGAAAGTTTAGTTTCAAAAATTAATAAAATAATAAAAAATGATAAAGATTTTACTGTTAATGATGGTAAACTTAGGTGAATGTTTTGTTCATATACTATTATTAATTTCGACCATAAACATGGAAAGGACAAGTATAACCAACATATTGCATCGGAAAAGCATAAGAAAAATATAATTTAAGGAATCAAACGATCAACAATTACAACTTCAATTGAAAAATTATCAGCGATTAATAATGAAACGCATAAATTTACCATTGATTTAATTGAAGCTTTATTATCAGAAAATATTCCTCTTTTTAAACTTAATAATGAAAAATTTAAAGAATTTTTGAATAAGTAAACTAAGTTTAATGTGCAAAGTATTAGTGTCATATGAGAAAACTTTATTGACATAATATATCAATAAAAGTTATCAAAAATTAGAGAAATTATCAATGAGAATAAAATTTATATTATCATAGATGACACAACAGATTAAAAAGATCGTTATGTTTTAAATGTCTGATTAGTTGGTAAATTAGACGACACAGATTCTAAAGCAATGATAATTTCTACACAATTTCTCGAAAAAAGTAAACCATTCAACTATTACTAATGGCATTAATATGAGCTTTACCACTGATTCCTGTTATTACAATATGGGAAAGTTTGCTGAAAACAGCTTATTATTTAGACAACTTTGAATAAATTATAAACTTTGTTAACGATTTAAAAGATAAGAAAAATATTGCAATCAACAAAGATAAAACACTAATTGTAGTGTATCTGTCCAGTAGTGGACGAACTGTGTGGGTTGTCATCAGTGTGTGGGTTTCACACACGAGGAATAATAGACACGAGATACACAAGACACACGAGAATACTCACGTAAGTGAAATCAATAGTAAGTATAGGAACGCATAATCATATAAATAAAGCACGCATTTGAGATACAAAATACTTTACTATACGTTATTACTGTAAGCATTGAAAATACATTGAATATAATAAACTTGTGTTTACATACACGTGAATACAGGAAGAGGTAAGTAACGACTTACTAATACACAGGTAAGTATGTAAGTAATGTAATGACTAACTAATACATAAATAATACATAACCAGCTATAGATAGTGAAATGACTAATAATATGTAAACCATGAGGTAATATAAATGTGACTCACTGTACTTCTAGAAAGCACTAGAAGTACAGTCAAAGCTTAATGACTAATGAGTTATAGTGATGTGACCTGAGGTGCACATACACTACATTTTAACAAAATATAAGTGTAATTATTTAAAATAAAAGATAGTTTAGCGTTAAAATAATATTCGTATAACATATTTACAATGAACTAAACGTTTTACGTTTTAAACAAAGAAAATTGTCGTTTTATCTAACTTTATTGAGTGTCGTGTTTAATACGTATCGCTTATTCGTATGAAACGAAAGCGTTAGCGAAATGAAAATAAAATCCAAGAGATAGAATAAATTTAATCATTTTTAAGGATAAATCTTTTAACGATGAACACATTTATTGCGATTTTTACCCATAGAACAGACAGGAATTAGTTGTCGACATATCTTTAACAGTGAAGATCTAATGAAAACAAAAAGGTAGTGATCTATTATGTTCTAATGCTAGTGTTATAAAAAATTCCTCTATGATATGAATAGAGACTGGAAAATGGGGACAAAATTTTAAACATTTCGGGGACACAAATGGGGACACAATTTATATGAAAATGGGGACAACTTTGGGGACATTTATTCGTTTAAAAAACATTAAATAAAAATTTTTAAAAATTAAATTAATTTTCATATCATATTTTTTTGGCTTAATTTTTGTTTTCTCTTAGAAATATTATAGATAAAATATTATATATAATGTTTTAAAGAATACACTTTTATTTCAATTATAATTAAAATACAATTTTAGTATAAAATTGTAAAAAATATAGTTTGAAATATATTAATTTTTACATTTTTAAGTAAAATGTGGACAAAATTATAAATTCAATGGCACTCATTGGCGACAATTTTGTTATTATGGGGACTTTTGGGACAAAAGAGGACATTGTCCCCATTTTCCTGTCTCTAATGATAAGAGTCTGGAAAATCGTTAGAAAAACTTAATGCCAAATCGTTAGTTAATCGTTAAAAAAATTCGTTATAAATTTTAGATATAAAAGTAATCAAATATTGAGTTGTTAATCAAACCTTAAAATATTTTTATAAATTTTATTAAAACATTTTCTTTAATCACAAAAAATATAATAGTTAAAATAACATTTACCAATCAAGGCTGTTGCACACAAAAAATGTAAAGCATTATTAATACTTTGAAAACGTCATGGAAACTACATAAACATTACGTCATGCATAGCTTTTATAGTGCTTTTACATTTTTGTGTGCAACATCGGGTTACCAATTATGTATATAATAAAATTAACTGTTATTATTTTAATTAACAGTTTTATATTTCAATTAAAGATTTGGTTTTTATTTATAATTTTAAATTTATTATTTATTAATTCATTAAATAATTTAATTCATTTTGTCTCAAAAATTGTTTTGTACTTTTCATAATTATTTAATTTATCATTCGATTGAATAATTATTGTTTTGTTTGGCGAGTATTTGAATGTACCACTACTTGGTAAACATCCATTAAAGTTGTCGCCATTATATCGTTTAGATGTTATATTAAAAATCCAATTCCCGCCAATGAAATAATCCAATCGATTACAAAATAGTTTAATATCTTCGGATGGATTTGTTTCATATAACAAAGCCTTCGATTCATTATATTTCAGGTCACTATTGTTCAATATTGTGAGTGTTTTGTTAACAGCTTCTTGTAATGTCAATGATTGTGATTTCATTAAAACAGCGATCATATTCTTACTCTTTTCTAACATTCCATTACAATATTTCATATCATTACGAAATGAATACAAATCATTATTCATTATCATTGAAAGTGATGCGTATTTAATTACATTTTGTAATAATTCACTATACCATTCTTCATCAGTCAATTCGTAATCTTCAGCGTACAATATTAACGAAATAAAACCAGGACCACATGAATTATAAACTCGAAACTAAATAAAAAAAAGTAAAAATTCATAGTAATTGTAAGTATTTTAACTAAAATACTATATTATAGTGTTGTATCGATTTTGAAAAATAAAAATAAAAATCGAACAAAAAATAGATTTTGCTATAATCAGAGTTGCAATAATCCAACAGCTTTAACATTACGGTACCCGTTGAAAGGATCGGTGCATCAAAATTTTGTTGCTATATTCGAAATTTGCTATAATCAGAGGTGCTATAATCGGGGTCAGACTGTAGTTTGAAAAAATTATTTAAAAACAAAATAGAAATAAAATATATTAAAAATTTTCTTTAAAATATGAATAAAAATAAAATAGTTTAAAAAAATTTTTAAAATAGAAATAAAAATAAAATACATTTGTTAAACTGCAATTTATACAACACTACTATATTATACCTCCAAAAGTTCGGTCTCATTTATACTCCAAGTCTGTTCAGTAATTCCGCATTCTTTCACACATGAGTTTATATACCCTTTAAAACCAATGGCTAATTGATTCCAAAATGTTTTGCTTGTTTCTGAGTATATTTGATAAAAGCAAGTACCGTCAATTTATCATAATATCTAAGTAGGTCATATGCAGTTATCGTGTTTTGTTTAATGCTTGAGTGTGAATGAAAAATAGTGTTAGTGTTTTTTGAGTCATCAACTTTTATTTTGATTTTTTAAAAGATGTTCAAAATGTTTACCATCTTTTTCAATACAGAGATTCACACGTTTTATCATATTATCTGAAACATTGATAAGAGTTTGGATTGGAATATTTGAAATTATTCTTTTGATATTTTCTTCCAATTCATTTAAATTTTGCGGAAGAGGATTATATACTTTACTCTTTAAATATCCCCATAAAAAGAATTCTGGACTTGTTAAATCCGGGGATCTAGCGGGCCATTCAATCACATTTTCTAATTTTCTATTAGATTTAGATATTATGCGATTAGCAAAGTAAGAATTAAGGTGTTGTGCAGTTGCGAGCGAAGTGTGAGCTGGAGCACCATCTTGTTGTAAGTAACCTCTATTAATGATGTCTTCATCTAATAAACTTATAAACTCATCTATAATTCTTAAATATTCAGTTGTCGTAATTGTTCTTCTAAAAATTATTGGCCCATATATTTTAGTCCGAGATATTCCGCACCAAACTCCGATTTTTAATGGGTGAAGACTTGTTACATTAAATACATCTGGTTTTTCGGAAGCCCATATTTTTGATTTTCTCGTTACAATAGAACCCGATAATTCAAACCAGGCCTCGTCGCTACATAAAAATTAATTATTAATATGTAATTTAATTAATAATAAAAACTAAATATTCTCTGTATTGTTCCAATTTTAGTACATTTAAATTTACCTGAAAATTACATCATTCAAAACATTTATATCATCCTTTATAAAATTATAAAACCAATTGCAAAAATTTAGACGTGTTTGATGATCAATTGTTTTTAACTCTTGATGTGTTTGAATTGAATAAGATTTTAATCCTAAAATTTTAGCAGCATTATTACATGACGATCTGGAAATATTAAATTCATTGCTTCTAACAGATAATGGTTTTTTAGGTGATCTGTTAAAGCTATCGTTAAGTTGTTTTAACTTGTCATCCGTTAACACATTTCGTTTTTTTCGTCTTTTTAAATTTTCAACACTTCCAGTAGCTTTAAATTTGTTATTAATGTTATAAATGGCGTTATCATTAGTTGGACGATTGAATTTATTTAAAAACAATAGTTTAGTTTCATTGTATGAATTGGTTTCTAAATATGTTTTAACTATAAATTGTCTTTCGTCACAATTATAAACCATGTTTACATTACATTACATTCATTAAAACTAATTCCGCATTCTTTCACACATGAGTTTATATACACTTTAAAAGCAACTGCGCATTGATTCCAAAATGTTTTGCTTGTTTCGAAGTATATTTGATAAAAACAACTATATGTGGCAAACATCAATGGGTTCCACGCTTGCAATTCATAAATTGGAATTTTCCTGATGTCACTTATATTGTCAATAATTTTGCAAAATAATTCAGCTAATATTTTTGAATTCTCATATTTACGCGCTGCTATTCCGATATCTTGCTCGAAGTGGTCGTCAATTCCAAATAAGATAGAAACCATTTTTGTTATGTTTTCAATTCTACTAGATTTTGCAAACGGATAGGCAACCACAGCCCATCCTAAACCGTCGGGATATGTTTGTCCAGAATTTATCCCAATATTGCAATATTCAAGATTAAATTTTTCAATAGTTTTTATGCTTTCATCGTTATAATAACTATTTACGGCAATCGGGTATTTATTATTATACTCGGGATACTCGAATTCAAATTCAACATTATTTTGAAGACAATAATTTACATCCGAAATTAACATATTATTCATCAATGATTCGATTATAGTGACAAAATTATTATTTAAATCTAAAGCAAAATAATATATTAAAATATAAAAATAAAAAAATTTAAAAAGCAATTATTTATATTAAACATAAATTAATATCATTGATATATATATATATATGATCATTGATATTAATTTATGTTTAATATAAATAATATTTTAAGGATATTATTATTATACTCGGGAAACTCAAATTCAAATTCAACATCATTTTGTAAACAGTAATTTAATCGTAACAAAATCATTATTTAAAAGTAAATCCGTATAAATAAATAAAATTATAAATATGAAAATAACTTATTTAGTTCTGCTTAACATATTATAAAATCTATATTTAAATAGAGAATATAAATATATTATATAATATAAAGTATTTTTAATCGATTAACGATTTCATTAACGAGTTATATATAATAGAATTTCTGAAGCTATTTATGATTATATAAGAAAGAATATAATACTTACTTTATAAAAGTTGTTTTTTAATAACGAAACCTACAGTTGAATAACAAAGAGATGAATGCATACTCAAATCAGTGTTATTCGCTTTTATAGTTTATTCTTATAGCCATGAACTAATAAATTACGAATTTCTTATAATTATGAATAGAAATCATCGAAAAACGTATTAATTAAAAAATTCATTTTTCATAGGCTTATTTCGAATATTTACTTAACTGTTATAATTAATTTATAATTATTATGGGAACTCATAAAAATTAAACGATAAATTATGGATTTTAATATTTTTATGATAATTTATTGAACTTTACTTTAATAAATATATGTCAGTTTTAACATTTAATTTTTTAATTTATAATATACTCTACACTGTAGTGTCTCAAAGGGGTGTCTCGGGTGTGTTTAGCATTCCAAACAGAAAAAGTTGCATATTTTAAGCACAAAAAATTTGAAAAAATAACACATATTTTCATCGTTTTATGAGTCAGAAAAAGTATTAAACAATTTATCAATTAAATGATGATAAAAGATTTTACAATAATTTTAAAAAACAATGTTAATTCTTAGTGATAATAATTTTTAAATTTAAAATATCATACATACCAAATTGTCATAAAAAATAATTATTTGTATTAAACATAAATTAATATTTATGATATATATATATAATTCTAAGGAAATTCCTATTATACTCGAGAAACTCAAATTCAAATTCAAAATCATTTAGTAAACAGTAATCTACACATTAGAAATTAACACGAATTTTTCATTCTATCAATAATTCAATGATCGTTACAAAATCATTATTTAAAACTAAATCAGTATAGATATATAAAAATATTAAAAGAAATTAAATTTTTTGGTTACGCTTTTCATATTATAAAGTCTATATTTAAATAGAGAATATAAATATATTGTATAATATAAAATATATGTCATCGATAAACAATTTGGTTAACAAATTATATTAGTTTCAGATGAGATAACTCAATCTAAACATTTACCATATGATCATCCGATATATGTTTAATTAAAAAAAGAATATAATACTCACTTTTTTCAGAAGGAAAAAACTGTTGAATAACAATGAGATGAATGCGTACTCAAATCAGTAAATCAGTGTTAATCGCTTTTATAGTTTATTCTTGTAGCTTTTGGGCAATAAAAGTAATATATTATAATTTCCTTATAGTAATAAATAGTAATCGTATAAAAAAGGATTTTTATAAAATAATTTATTTGCTTCATTATAATTAAAAACCATCTTTTTTATCTGACTTTGCAAAATTCAGAAATATGGATTTTTACACTGTCTGTCTGTCCTTCATACCCTAGAAAAAAGACTCCTATCCTCAAAAAAGACTCCTATAATCAAAAATTCATTGTTTAAACGAAATAAATCATTAAAAATGAAAGAAATTCAATGTTTAAAAGCAAATTACACTTAAACACAAATGCTTTTCAAAAGACGGCTATTGCTTTTCAAACCCTTCGCACATGTGGTTTCATTACAC